>CAUYTI010054181.1:0-11004 GCA_963575145.1 Galago senegalensis
GCCGTGGCATTACAGCTCACAGCAACCTCCAACTCCTGGGCTCAAGCGAGTCTCCTGCCTCTGCCTCCCAAGTAGCTGGGACCACAGGCGCCCGCCACAACGCCTGGCTACTTTTTGGTTGCAGCCATCATTGTTGTTTGGTGGTCTGGGCTGGGGATTCGAACCCGCCACCTTAGGTGTACGTGGCTGGCGCCTTAGCTGGTTGAGCTATAGGCGCCGAGCCTAATTTTTAAATTTTTGTACAGTTATATTGCTGAGGCTGATCTTGAGCTCCCAATGTCAAACAATCCTCCCGTACTGGCCTCCTAAAGTGCTGTAATTACAGGTGTGAGCCACTGCACCTGGTCCTCTTTTTTTGTTTTTTTAACCACAGTTCCAGATACACTCTGCCTTGCTCCAGAACTTTCTGGATCCTTTTCCCTTCATCACTAAATACTACATCTGGGAGTGCCTGTCCTCCTTATCAGATGGCCAGTCTTTGGGGAGTCTCTCCCAAATCAGGAGCAAGGCTCAGCCGGGGACTAGGGGCCTGCCATCTGGTGCCCCGTTTCCTACTCGGACACACTATTTATCGTCTTCCTGCCATCAGCAAGCTCATCTGCTATGTCACATAGAACCTGAAGTGTAATATCTTGTAGCCATGGAGACCAACGAGCCCACAGCTTCACTCTCTTGACTCCAAAGCAGACAAAGAGGCTTTTTTTTTTTTCAGGTTAGCTGTTTGTTCAGGCCCATACCAGGGCCCATTGGCTGTCTGTTGAGAATTGAGCAATGGCAGGTTCTGTTTTTCCTCCTCTGGGTGGAGATGGGCCATGTTTTTTCAAACATGGTGTCTTAGCAACCGAAAGCCTCCTTTAGTTTGTGGCTAATCCAGGTGTCTTTGGCATCCCCGGTTCCTCGAGATTAGAGTACTCACAGCAGATACCCCCTTTATCAACTGGCCGCATGAGCTTCCTGTCCCTGTGGTTTGAGATGGGCGATTACAGCCACTACTACCGGATATAAACACAGACTTCACAGCCACGAGGTTCTTTGTCAGTCACTTCAAGAAAATCGATCTCTTGGCCAAAGACTCCATTTCTATCCAGCTCCTTCAGGAAGGAGTTCTGCTGAAGGATGGCAAGGTTAAAAGGATAAGTGAGACCCAGCGACGGGTTATCTCTTCTTAATTATTCACAGCAGTGAACGTTCACAGTGGAAAGGGGGATCATACACTCATTGCTTTTTAGTCGTTTGGTTACAGGCACCATGGCAGTATTATATGAAGTCATAATGTTACAGCAGGAAGTAAATTTGTTTTAGAGAAACTGAGGCTCTGGAATGTTAGGCAACTCTCTCAAGGCCACGGCAGTTGTTAGGGGCCTAAACTCCCTCACTTCCCCTCCCAGAACAAAAGGCCTCCCTGGCCCTGCCCCAGGAGTTCCTCAGGAAAGACCCTAGACAGCCAAAACCTTCCAGCCACCTGTGGAATCTTCCTCCCGGTACGCCCAGGGTGAAAACATGCCCCCAAATACCCTCAGTGCAGCTGCCATCTTTGTCTAGGCCAGTCTCTGTCCTTGTTCATTAAACTGGGCCAGAACCGCTCCTGGCCTCGTCTCTGGGTACACGGCCAAACCCCTTCCAGCAGTGGATAGTGGCAGAGCCAAACTGGGCTGAGGGTTCAAAGCGCTAGCCCGTGTTCCAGTGGCATCTCCACCATGGCAGGACAGAAATGCTGGAGCCTCTCTTTAGCCCCCCGGTCTGATCCTACACGGGTGTGAACATTTCTCACAACCACAGCAGATTGCTTCCCAAATCCACCCTTTCCACGTCAGTAGGAAAATATCAAATTGCTGGGGGCGGCCACATTCCCCAGTATGCCTTCCAGTGAACGCACCCCAAGTCCTCCTCAGCAGGGTGGAAGGGACTGGTGAGCATTTTGCAGGATCAGAGCGTACCTTTCTCCAGCCTCTCCCTCCTGACCAGTGACTGGACTGCTGACCCAGAGTTAGAGCCAGAGCAGCCTCCTTGGGTCAGGGTATTGAAAAGATTGGAACAAGACGGAAGGAACCTGGTGATCAGGGGGCCACCATCCTCGCTTTGGGTTGCCTCCATTTACATGGGGACAAAACACTATTATCTAGGGTTTTCAGTTGTAAGTAAAATAATGTCCCTCTGAATAACACCCAAAGTGCAACTATTTAAAAGTTTCTGGCAAAATTGCCTGGAAAGAAAAGAAATAGAAGAATTTCATTACTGGATGTCTTCTGTTTTTTTTTTTTTTTTTTTTTTTAGAGACAGAGTCTCACTTTGTCACCCTCAGTAGAGTGCTGTAGTGTCACAGCTCACAGCAACCTCCAGCTCTTGGGCTTTAGGTGATTCTCCCGAGTAACTGAGACTACAGGCACCCACCACAACGGCTGGGGCTGGGTTTGAACTCTCCACCCTCGGTGTATGGGGCTGGCACCCTACTCACTGAGCCAGAGGCGCTACCCAACCTGGATGCCTTCTTAAAGAGAAGGTAGGAAAAAAAAAAAAACCCCTGAGAGCCAAGGGAAGAGCCCTTGTCACGAAAATATAGCTCCTTCACTTCCTGCTGATTTGAGTTCATTGGGTTTGTTAAACTGGTTCCCTGGGAATACTAAGCTCACTGATGTTCACACCTGAGAACCAGGAGCGTGTTTGCTGACGTGGGAGCAGTCTGGGGGGAGGAGAGGGCTTGGGACTCTGCTGCAAGAGAGTCCCTCCCTCTGCCCCTTGAGGGAGGCAGGCAGGGAAATGCAGAGGTGACCAACCCGGTGTGGGAAAAGCTCTGCTTTGTCCTGTGCGCGGGACAGCCTGCGACCACAAGGGGGCAGTAGCAGGAGAAGTAATTCCAGGGACGCCAAGGGCTGGCTAGGTTCAGGTCCTAGCATCACAACCTTCCTGTCCAACCTGGTCTTGCTGGTTTTCTTTGTCAAAAGTCAACCAGGGTGAAGACTTCAACCAAACTGGAGTGGAGCAGAGAGGGCAGGCAGTTTTCATGCACGTTCTTTGGGGTATCCCTGATGAAATCCAGGACCCCTCTCCAGTCCATCTCTATCACACGTTTAATATTTTTAGTAAAATAGTCTTCGACTTGGGTTGCATTTTAAACTTAGTCTTGCCTTAAGCAATAAGATGTGTGAAATGATGGGTCTGGTGCTTGGGTTTTGGTATCACCAGAAACTCACGTCACTACTACCTGTACTGTGCATGTCACACTTGGAAAAACACTGAATTATTTCCCCAAGTCCCTCCAGTGACCATGTGAAGAAGGCGATATCATTATCTTCGTCTTCTAGACAAAAAGCTGAGGCTCAAAGAGATTGAAGACTTTCCTCAAGAATTTCCACCAGAGCTATAAGTCTGTCTGACTTAGAAGGCAGCAGTCCTTTCTTTCTCCCGAGGGAAGGAAGCAGAGATTCCTAAAGCTGAGACGGGAGGAAGGAGAGCCACCCGGCTGGGGGGAGGAAAGCAGGCCTGACTCCTTATCCCACCCGACGTCGAACATCGTCCCTTCAGCCAGGCCTCTCTTGCTCCCTTTTAAACTTTGTCTTCTACTTCTAAGAATGTGTCCCTCTCACCAGAACAGCACGCTCCAGGAGGCAGGCCTTCTGAATGAAGGCTGCCAAGTCTGCACCAAGAATAACATCCCCCTCTGGGAATTTTTTATCACTTCTAAAACACTATAGCGATTTAGTGGTTTGTAGCTCTGGATGCACTGGGAGAAAGGAGGGACAGAAGTTTCTGCCGGGGCTCATTACATAACTGCAGGGAGCTGAGCAAAGTGAGTCCATCACACTGAGCCCGGAGACGGACAGAGACGGGGAATAGCACAGACCCTGCTCATCCCTGAGACCACGGGGATAGTTGCGGTAGAAAGAGAAAAGCCTGGACTCTGCCACTTACCAGCTATGTGACCTTGGCCCAGCCACTTCTCTCTGACCTTCTGTCCCCCTATTGAAGGATAACAGTGTTCAACGTAAGAAGACAGCACTGGCTGTCTCAGAGGGTTATCAGAGTGATAAATGAGGAAGACCCTATAAATTAGTGCTAGTGCCACATAACTATCATAACTTTTAAAAAATATTGTGCGAGGGCCAGGCGTGGTGGCTCACACCTGTAATCGTAGCATTCTGGGAGGCCGAGCCAGGTGGATTGCTTGAGCTCAGGAGTTCGAGACCAGCCTGAACAAGAGCAAGACCCTGTCTCTACTAAAAATAGAAAACTAAGGCAAGAATATCACTTGAACCCAAGAGTTGGAGGTTGCTGTGAGCTATGATGACTCCACCTCCCTCTACCTAGGGCAACAGCGTGAGACTCTGTCTCAAAATAAATAAATAAACAAATAAAATAACAATAAAATAATTTTAAAAATAAAAAATATCATGAGAGGGAAAAAGTCCTTCATGCTCAGAACCCAGTCAGCCTAAAGTAAATTGTAGCACTTGACAAGTTCTGCCTTTTCTACTTGGAAATTTCACCTAAAAAAAAAAAAAAAAAAAGATGAGGTCAAATAGCAACTCCTAAAGAAAAAGGAAATTGCTTAACTTTAAACTATTCTCGACCCCAAGTTCCACCCCTTTGCTTCTCGTGGCCCCACAGGAGGAATGGACAGAGGGGATGAAGCCCTGATTAGTTTCACTTCCTCCCAAGTACCCGGGGTCGTGGTGATGGGGAACTGTTTTCCACGGTGCTGGGGCAGCTACATTTCCGTTTTAATCAATGCAAAGTAGGCAAGGACTCAAGTCAGAGAGCTCGGTGATGTCATGAATTTTCCAGCTGCCAACAACACTAGCTCCTCATCAGCCTTGTTTTTCTTTCTGACTTCAGATCTAGCAGGCGTCTATGTTTCCATTCACAGCGCCGCTTATTAACACCATTAATGAAGAATAAATAAACGAGTAAAGCAAACCTCGTCTACTACCTAACTCCCATCTGACATCACAAGAAGGAATGTCTGTATTTTGCCGTATATAATGTGCTTCAGTGTATAAAATGCATGACCATGTTTTTGTCCCACAAGTTCAGGAAGAAAAATCTTTTGTTTAATTCAAATTTTTATTTGTTTATATTTAGGTACTTGCTTTTGTATTACAAAGGAAGGTTAGCATTTTTTTCAGTGGCTTGTGGGTCTGGTGGGGTGGCTCATGCCTGTAATCCTAACACTTTGGGAGGCTGAGGTGAATGGATTGCTGGAGCTCGGGAGTTTGAGACCAGCCTGAGCCAGAGTGAGATCCCGTTTCTAAAACAAAACAAAACAAATTATGGTAGAAAGAGTTACATTTTTAATGCATAAATATAAATAAAAGAATTAAAAACATTTATATAGCTATGGGATTAGTACTACCCAAGTATAATACACATTTTTTCCTCAAAAATTTGGGCAAACAGGGCACACTGTACATGGTAAAATATAGTAGGTATTGAAAACAGCAGAGCAAAAAGGAAGACTCTGAGTCCTCCACACCATTAAGCCCACATGCCAGCTCTGGAAGGCTTATGTGTAATGAAATCTCCAAAAATCCTTCTGAAAACCAGAAGTCCTCGTCCCTCTCAGAATCTCTGCTGTCCTCCCCTATAACTCTCTGCAAACCTCACTTCCACCCTCAGCCTGCTGTAACTCAAGCATAAACATAAGTCTGTAGGATTACCAGTGGCCTGGGAGTGTCACTCTCTAGGCCTCATCTCTAGGCCTATTTTATATGCATCCCTACTCCTGTCTAGAGGAGGCTATTCAATCACCCAAGACTCATCCTAGAGATGAAGCTTGATGGCCCAAGTTGAGAGGGCATCATTCTTGTTACAGCCTGAGTGCAGACATCTGGGGCCCATCTGCCCACCTTCCGCCACTCAAGTGTAAACAGCCACAGCTCAGACAACGCCTCAACTTCTAATCAGCTTAGTGTAGGAGTTGGGAGCTGTCAGACACCCATCAATGGCCAAGAAAGAAACATATTAAAAGATCTGTTGGCAGTCACTTTGTGCCAAACAGAGCTAGCATTTGTCATGTCTAAAAAGCTGGCCATTAATATGCAACAGAATTTTGCTGATGCTGTTAGAAACATGTTTTACCTCTAAATGAATGTAAAAATGAACTGCCTCTCTGGAGAAGTACAAGGTAAGAGATAATTAAAAAACTGAATGTTGATACAATTTTGCTTGATGTTTGATGATGTTCCATGTCCCAGAACATTGCTTCGGGAATTATTTTCTTCATTAACCTGCACAACAGTATGAACAGACATAAAGGCCATTTCTATAGAAGAGTAACCTGGTGGGCAGGGTAAAACTAAAGCAGTTGCCACGGATGGGAAAACTACACCCATTTAAATATAGAGACCCTTTAATTCCTCTATCTGGCTAACTATTAAGCAGTAGGTAATTCCTTCTCTATTCCTTATCATATCTGCCAGTTACTCAGCAAGATTATTTGCTGAAAGAACATTGTCAAATTTGTTTTTCACATTGATCTTGTCTCACTGCCAGATCAGCCCTCCCCAGGCCTATCTGCCAATTGCCTCTTGCACATCCCTTTCACCCCGTAGACCACAGGGTTGCAATGGACTTGACTCTGTAATCTGTGTGGTCCTTGGCTGATCAGATGCAGGTATATCACCTTTTGATGTGTCTTTCCCATTTTCCTCTCTCATTATCTGCATCCTTTACAAACTACCCTCCCCACCCAGACCCTTCCCTCCCCAGAGATTTTGGCCTTCATCTTTCTTGCCTTCTCCCCTTGATTGGGCTAGCCTTTAAGCATCCATGAGACTGAGTAATAGGGAATAAACACAAGTCACTAGATTTACATTAAAATCCTTTTAAATTTACATTAAAAGCCTTGTGCTAGATGGGCCAGAGAAAGATGGCTGAATAGAAACCTCCAGCAATTGTCCCTTCATGCAAATGCTTAATCCAACAACTATACATGCGAGCAAGGACCTTCACAAGAACCACATCAGCTCAGCAAGGCTGTACCACCAGAAGTGTACAAAAGTCACAGCATTGCTGGGTCACCCCCAGTGCCGATACGGCTGCAGTGACCAGATACTTAGACCACAACACTCACTTCCCTCTGAGTATGTGGAAACCCTTCTCAAGAAGTTCAGACAAGCCCAGACTATGAAGATTAAAATAAATACCTAAATCTTCAATGCCCAGACAGCAACAAATAGCCACAGCATCAAGAACATGCATGAAGACTAAGCAAAGAAACCACATCAGGTACTGTGAACAGCCCTGGAGTGATGGAGATAGGTGACCTCTCAGACAAAGAGTTCAAAATAGCTATCCTGAAGTAGCTCACCAAATTTCAAGACAACACAGAAAAGGAATTCAGAAGCCTATCAGAGAAATTAAACATAGAGATTGAAATAATAATTTTTTTTAATCCTGGATTTTTACTGTGCTTAACTTGCTATGTAAGTTTTGTCAAGTTACGTAACTTTTCTTAGCATTTCTGCTTATTAAAAATGGAGTTATAGGCCAGATACGGTGGCTTGTGCTTGTAATTCCAGCACTTCGGGAAGCCAAGGCTGGAGGATCCCCTGAGCCCAGGAGCTTGAGACCTGCCTGAGCAACATCCTGAGCCCTCCATATTTATAAAAAATAAAAAAAATTGAGGCCGGGTGCAGAGAATCACACCTGTAATCCTAGTACTCTAGGAGGCTGAGGCAAGTGGATTGCCTGAGCTCACAGGTTTGAGACCATCCTGAGCAAGAGTGTGACCCCATCTCTAAAAATAGCCAGGCATTGTGGTGGGAGCCTATAGTCCCAGTTACTCAGGAGCTGAGGCAAGAGAACCGTTTGAGCCCAAGAGTTTGTGGTTGCTGTGAGCTATGACACCACAGCACTCTACCAAGGGCAACAAAGTGAGACTCTGTCTCAAAAAATAAAAATAAAAATAAATAAAAAAATTATTCTGGCATGGTGGTGTATGCCTATAGTCCCAGCTACTTGGGAAGCTGAGGCAGGAGCAAAGGCGTTTGAGATTTCAGTGAACTATGATGACACCATTACACTCTAGCCCAGGCAACAGAGTGAGGCCCTGTCTCTAGAAAGAAGGAAAAAAAAGGGAGTTATAATACTACCTCATAGGATTTTAGAGGTGACTAAATTAGAAAAGGTACATATGACTATGGCACATTACGTGCTCATTAAATAGCAGTTCTTGTCCTGCCTCCTTCTGTTCTCCAAAACAGTCCTGGCTTGGTAGACGTTTTGTCCCAGGCTGCGCTAAATGGCTTCATATTATTATTACCCAGATTTCATTCAATGTTTTCATTCATCATTCTAAGGAACACAATAACCTGTCATTTTTGGCACCTGTCTCTGGGGAAGTGATAACATTTTTTTGCATTGGTCATTTTCATAGCTGGCTCTTTACCCTCACATAATACCACAAGGGTGGCTCAGATTGAAACCATCAGGATCCCCAATGGTTTCGCACTTCACACCAGGAAGCCTCTGTCAGCCCCTTGGAAACCAGACCAGTGAAGTTTCTACTTCACCTCCACTCAGAGAGGACTGCCGAGAAAGGGTGGGAGGGCTGCCTGCTCAAGTGTGGCTTTTAAAGGTGGAAATGAAAAAGAGGTGAGAATGTGGTCCTGAAGCCTGTGAACTTGAGACACGTAGCTGTGGGGAACGGTGGCCCCGAGGGACCCATTTGTACAAACCAGTTCACAGCCACCTGCAAACAGGGCCTTCAAGACACGGAAAGGGTTTTCCAATATCATTTTACCATAAAAAGGATTTTATGCCTCATCTTTGCTCTCTGTGCAATTTGATGGGATGCTGCCTGCACAGGTGCCCTTTATGTGGAAAAACAACTTGGAAAATCATGAAGTGTTTTTCAACCTTTTAGATCTCATGGTACACTTGAACCTATAGTTAAATTTCAGCACACTTCAATTATGTTGATCAAAAAAAAAGAGTAGAAAAATACTTCCTGTGTTTTGAACTTCTTTAGAAAATAATTTAATTAATGATCCTTAAAATTTTTCAAGCCACACATAAGATCCTCTCTCAGCACACTAGTGTGCTTTGGCACACTGGTTGAAATCGCTGCCTTTATACATCAGTTCCAGAATTTCTCAGATTAAAACAGGATACAGCGGCTTGGACTGCTGTAAAAAAGGGACACAGAAATAGAAGTTTATTTTTTAATTAATTTATTTTTTTGGAGACAGAGTCTCACTTTGTCACCCTGGTAGAGTGCTGTGGAGTCATAGCTTACAGGAACTTCAAATTCCTGGGCTCAAGCAATCCTCTTGACACTCAGCCTCCCAAGTAGCTGGGACTACAGGTGCCCACCATAACACCCGGCTATTTTTAGAGATGAGGTCCCGCTCTTTCTCAGGCTGATCTTGAACTCCTGAGCTCAGGCGATCCACCCACCTCGGCCTCCCAAAGTGCTAGGATTACAGGCGTGAGCCACCGGGCCTAGACTAGAGGTTTATTTTTCTGATGTAAGAATCTGAGCACGATGTTCCAGCGCTCATGTGTGGGTCTGTGATGTGGGAATCCAGAAATCCTTCTGTCTTTCTGCTCTGCTGTTCTTTCTTAATATGTCACTTCCATCTTGAGATCTCAGGCAGCTGCTCCAGCTCCACTCTCACATCCACATTCCAGCCAGCAGGAGAGGACATCCTGCTTTCCTTCAAAAGCACAGTCTTGAAATCTCCAACATCAATTCCACTTTCATCCTCTTGACAATCATTTAGTCCCAGGGCCACACATAGCTGCAAGAGAGGCGTAGGTGGGCAGTCCTGACCCCAGCTGGGGCATCACTGTGGAAGAAGGAGAGAGCGTCTGCTGGGAGGCAGCCAGCCCTGTCTGCATGAATAACCTGACAGGAACTAAGTCAGTGAACCTTTCAAGTATAAAGTCACGTCTGCTGTGGGTGCCAGAGCATAAAGCAAACAGGAGCGCCCTACTTTAAGCAGCAGCCACGCTCACCTTAGATAGTATCACACAGAAATTCAGGCTTCACGTCCAGATCTGCTGGTTTTCAAAAGCAGTAAGAAATCAACATTTTTAGAACTATGAAAATGTCGACTTGGCACCCGAGGCTCAGTGAGTAGGGTGCCAGCCACATACACCCAGGCTGGGGGGTTCGAGCCTGGCCTGGGCCTGCTAAACAGCAATGACAACTGCAACCAAAAGAAAGCCCGGACCTTGTGGCAGGCACTTGTAGTCCCAGCTACTTGGAGGCTGAGGTGAGAGAATCGCTTAAGCCCAAGAGTTGGAGGTTGCTGTGAGCTGTGACGTTACAGTACTCTACTGAGGGTGAGACTCTATCTCAAAAAATAATTAAAAAAAAAACTATGAAAACCTCCCAATTTTAAAATATTGGCTAAAAAAAAGTTTTTTTAAATACCACGTGGGCCAAACATTTCTGTGGACTGGATACGGCCCAGTAACTGCCATTTGGGACGCGATCTTAGATTCAATTCACATTCAAGTGTCTGTTGTGCTTAAATCTCCTCCTGAAATGCAAAACTTGTGAAATTCAGAATTAGAGCTAAAAGCCAAATAGGCTTAGCAAAGAGCTGTTATCAAGACAAACCTATCAATGTAATTCATTTATTTGGTTTATTAGTTGGACATTGAAACAAGAGAAAATCACAAATTGGCCATGGAAGAATCCAATGACCAGGTAGTTATTAACCAGGTACGTGAACTCTGGCTCCACTGTCCAAGTGCACAGTGGAGACGGTGTGCACGGCAGCCGTGACCGTGTGCCCTGGGAACCATGACTCAGTGCCACCCCAAAGCTGCCCGATGGATCCAACACCACTGCTCACAGGAAGGCCACACTTCCCTGTGAGCTGCTCCAGCCACCGACTGAGCCAGAACTGAGACAACTCCAACAGTCAACTTTGGCTCCAGCCCAAGGATCTTCCTACCCAGTGGTCCCTCCTATCACAGAAGTCAGCACCCCTCCCTGGCTCCCTCTGGCTTCCTCCTCCCCCTTTCACAGGCTCCTCCTTCATCCACCTCTCG
>CAUYTI010054184.1:0-12941 GCA_963575145.1 Galago senegalensis
CTGTGGTCCCAGCTACTTGGGAGGCGGAGGCAAGAGACTCGCTTGAGCCCAGGAGTTGGAGGTTGCTGTGAGCTGTTATGCCACGGCACTCTACCCAGGGGGACAGCTTGAGGCTCTGTCTCAAAAAAAAAAAAAAAAAAAAATTTCATGTCAAGGCCAGGCGCAGTGGCTCAGGTCTATAATCCTAGCACTCTGGGAGGCGGAGGTGGGTGGACTGCCTGAGCTTACAGGTTCGAGACCAGCCTGAGCAAGAGCAAGACCCCATCTTTAAAAATAAAACAAAAAAAATAGCCAAGATTGCTGTAAGCTATGACACTAGAGCACTGTACCAAGGGTGACAAGTGAGAGTCTATCTAAAAGTCTATCTAAAAAAAATTATGTCATATAAAATCAGTACTCCGTCACACCCTTTTTGGCTCTTAGATTTTCTGTTTATCTACGGAGGCCTTCTTCTTAATGAGGGCTATAATGAGGCTATCCAAGTATTCTCTTTTGTTTTCTTTGAAATATTTTATAGTTTTGTTTTGAGACAAGGTCTTGCTCTGTTGCCCTGAGTAGAGTACAGTAGCCTCATCATACCTCACTGCAACCTAAAACTGCTGGGCTCAAGCAACCCTCCTGACTTAGCCTCCTAAGTAGTGAGACTATAGGTGTACATCAGCACAACAAGCTAATTTTTCTATTTTTTATAGAAACCAGGTCTCACTCAGGTAGGCCTTGAACTCATGGCCTCAAGCATTCCTCTTGCCTCAGCATCCCATAGTGCTAGGATTACAGGTATGAGTTGTGGTGCTGGGAAAGCCAGGCCCATATTATACTTTCCACTTATTTTAACTCTTCTGTCTCTTCCCATTAGAATGTGAGCTTCACGAGAGAAAAAAATTATGTTTAATGTACTGCTATATCCAATACCTAGAACTGTGACTCGCACATAGTAAGTGCTGAATAAAGTGTTGACTGAACATGGAATAAATCTACATGTATAAGAATACTTACTGCAGCATTAATGTATTGATAGCCCAAAATAAAAACAATCTGATCATCCATCAATGTTTTTAAAAGCTACAAAGTAATAATAATGTTTAACATTCAAGTACTTAATATTTGCTAGTGATTTAAATATATTTACTGTTAATCAGATCACTGAAACAATCCTATGAAGTAGTTCAGTTTAGTCTACAGATAATAATCTATCAGGGATGTCCAACATTTTTCTCCTGTCTCACATCAGAAAAATAGGAGTTGTCTTGGGTCCCACCTTAAATACACAAACACTAATGGAAGCTAATTAGCAAAAAAAGGTCCATGAATACTTTTCATGATACCTGACACCATAGATAAGCAAAAAATGTCCTCACAAAATCAGCATGAGGCCTGCTGCCCACAGGTTGGATACTTGCGCCTATAGATGAAAAAACTAAGGCATAGAGAGATTAAGTAACTTGCCCCAGGTCACAAAATTAGTAACTGCAGAAGCTAGGACTCAAATCCAGGCAGTCTTATACCAGTCAGTCTTTAAGATCACTTATGCTTACTGAGATCATCTCTCTATAAGACAGAAGTTCTTAACATAACTAATTAATTGAAAAGTCACTCAAATTGGCTCGGCACCTATAGCTCAACAGCTAGGGTTCCAGCCACATACTCTAGAGCTAGCAGGTTTGAATCCAGGCATCTGTAGTCCCAGCTACATGGGAGGCTGAGGCAAGAGAATCACTTAAGCCCAAGAGTTTGAGGTTGCTATGAGCTGTGACACCACTGCATTCTACTGAGGATGATATAACAAGACTCTGTCTCTAAAAAAATAAATAAATAAAAAGAATTAGGATGATAGAGACAAGATTCAATTACTTTTTTAAAAATACAATTGTATATTGCTAATTTGCAACAAATATGTATAATCTGGTACATTTTTTAACATAAAAAGAAAAAGAATGCTGTGAAATTCCTCAACCTGAAAAGAGGAAAGAGATTCAAAGAATGAACTTGCTCAAGACTGCAGAATTCACCAGAAGCTAAGTAGAAAGGCTAATTCATGTTTGCCTGGAGTTTCAAAACTGTGTTTTCTCTACAATGCCAAATCCCCTTGCAAAAAGCTCAGATTACTCTATACTTTTCTTTTAATTCTTTTTTTGAGACAGTCTCATTATGTTGCCCTCAGTAGAGTGCCATGGTGTCACAGCCACCTCAAACTCTTGGGCTTAACCAATTCTCTTGTCTCAGCGTCCCAAGTAGCCGGGACTACAGATGCCAGCCACAACGCCCGGCTATTTTTTTTTTTTTTTTTTTTGAGACAGAGCCTCAAGCTGTTGCCCTGGGTAGAGTGCTATGGCATCACAGCTCACGGCAATCCCTCCAACTCCTGGGCTCAAGCAATTCTCCTGCCTCTGCCCCCCAAGTAGCTGAGACTACTACAGGTGCCCGCCACAATGCCCAGCTGTTTTTTGGTTGCAGCAGTCATTGTTGTTTGGTGGGCCGGGCTGTATTGGAACCTGCCAGCTCAGGTGTATGTGGCTGGCACCTTAGCCGCTGAGCCACAGGCGCCTAGCCTATTTTTTTTTTTTAATTGTTGTTGTCATTGTTATTCAGCAGGCCAAGGCTGGGTTCAATCCTGCCAATCCTGGTGCGTGTGGCCAGCACCCTAACCACTGAACTATGGGCATTGAGCCTATAACTTTTTTTTAAGTACACAAACAAAAAGCATCCTGTATTTTTTCCCCTTAGATAATCATAGTCAAGAAAGAGACAAAAGGAAGATCTTGAAAATGAGTTATATTCCATAGGCCAAAGTTTAGGCTTCCTGCAATTTAAGAGAAATGACAGTCAGACCTTCACATCCACTTAAAAGGAAAGAAACTTCCTACTCTTTTGCTAATAGTAAAGGGATGATTTCTTCCTCTGCTCACCATGCATAGCTCCTTCCGTCTCCTCTCTCTCTGTCCATGTCATCCCTTTCTAAGTGTTTAAGCACAAGGCACTAGGGGAGTTTGAAATATTTGGAAACTTGAAGAAATAGATTCCATTAAGAATCTCCTTCCACCTGCATTAACTTTTTTTTTTTTTTTTTTGAGACAGAGTCTCAAGCTGTTGCCTTAAGTAAGTGCCATAGCATCATAGCTCATAGCAACCTCAAACTCTTGGTCTGAAGCAATTCTCTTGCCTCAGCCTCTCAAGTAGCTGGGACTATAGGTGCCTGTCACAATGCCCAGCTACTTTTTGGTTGTAGTGTCAGTGTTGTTTGGCAGGCTGGGGCTGAACCCACCAGCTCCAGTGTATGTGGCTGGTGCCCTAAACTGCTGAGCTACAAATGCCAAGCCTCTTTTTTATTTTTGCATTAACTATTCTTGAAACCTATGTCCCAAAAACAACAACAACAAAAACCTATGTCCCTCCCCATTCTTTCCCATGTGAAACAATTTAAGTATACAATAGTTACTCAAATTCAACTGGTTCCAAAAGAAACAAGAGAAATGGAGAACCACAGAAAAAATCTTAGATGACATCAAATGGACTGAGAAACATAATAAATCTTGGAGAATTTCAATAAATCTCATGTCACCAAAAAAGTGAAACCGAGAAAATATTTTACTTTCACAAATTTCAATATAGAAACACATTCAGAACCAGCTCCTAGCACTGTCACCATACTCTGTCTTGACTCCTGTGGAGATCCCAAGCATAAACTCTGTATTGTTAATGAAACAAACCTGAAATCTAGTATTGTCACTCTAGTTGAAAAATCATCTGATGGCTTACCACACTTACAGATTGAAGTGTAAGCCATTGTGCAATATTGAAAAGTCTCCAAAATCTGGCTCTAATTTACCTTTCTACTCTTATATTCCATTTCCAATTCTCTGAATCCATCACTATAGACACACTCCACACTTGTCCATCTCCATACCTTGTACAAGCTGTTCCCTCAGCTTTGAAGGTCCCCTATCCAACACCTGCTGAAATTCTATTCCTCATTCAAAGTAGTAAATACAGTAATAAGAGCCCAGTCTCTAAGTCCAGATTGAGACCCACCAGAATTCTACTACTTAAGAGTTTAATGACTTGAGCAAATACATCAATAGATCTGCTTCCTTACCTGGAAAAAGGCATACCACCTATAGCACTTTATATGGCAACTGAAAAGGATTAAGCATAATAGTTAGAAATTACCTAACAGTGTGCCTAAGACATAGTAGAATACTTAATAAATGTTAATTGCTAAGCCATCCTGGTCCCTTACATCAATACTCCTACCTTTCCCTAAGCTGCCACAGCACTTTTAAAAATACATATTGCACTAAGAACACTAATATGTTGCAGGATACTCATTATTCATGTTATATACTTGGCTTCTCCATTAGGTTAGATAAGATAGTTATGGAAATGGATTTCTAAATCTCTACCACTTACTACTTGAGCAAGTAATATGACCTCTCTGAACCTGTTTCTTCTTTAATAAAATGAACAAGGATTAACTTTCTATAGTATTAAAAAGTTTTTATAAGTAAATCTATCGGCCTATAGCACAGTGGTTATGGTGCCGGCCACACACACCAAGGCTGGCAGGTTCAAACCTGGCCCAGGCAAGCTAAACAACAATGACAACTGCAATAAAAAAACAGCCAGGCATTGTGGCAGGCGCCTGTAGTCCCAGCTACTTGGGAGGCTACGGAAAGAGAATCGCTTAAGCCTAAGAGTTTGATGTTGCTATGAGCTGTGATGCCAAGGCACTCTACCAAGGGGTGACAGCTTGAGATTCTGCTGCAAAAACAAACAAACAGGCTCAGCACCTGTGGTTCAAGCGGCTAAGGCGCCAGCCACATATACCTTAGCTGGCGGGTTTGAATCCAGCCTGGGCCCGCCAAACAACAATGATGGCTGCAACCAAAAAATAGCTGGGTATTGTGGCAGGCGCCTGTAATCCCAGCTACTTGGGAGGTGGAGACAGGAGAATTGCTTGAGCCCAAGAGTTGGAGGCTGCTGTCAGCTATGATGCCACAGCACTCTACCCAGGGTGATAGCTTGAGGTTCTGTCTCATAAAAAAACAAAACAAAAAAGAGTCAATCTATCTTAATCTCTGACATAATGCTCAACACCTGTGCTTAAATGGCAATGTAGATGATAAATCTGATTCAGCCAACTGCTTCTAGAACACATAAATGTAAAATATTTTTCCCTCAATCCAATTTCATATAGCAATCTGAATACAACTTGAACCTGCTACCAATCTCCTGTAATATAGATATCCACTAAAAAAAAAATTCACCTCACAAATACTCTAATTCATTCTCATGTTCTTCCAGTCAGAGAATAAGTACATTATGCTTTATAACCCACATCATTTTATTACACTTTAACACAGTGGCTTACTTCTGAAGAGTTTCTAGGGCAGTGGTTCTCAACCTTCCTAATACTGCGAACCTTTACTACAGTCCAAAGGGGTTGCGACCCACAGGTTGAGAACCACTGTCCAAGGGGAAAAATAATCTGCCAAAGTTAAACAAGACTCTGAAATTGGTCCTCTGCCAGGAAGTGAATTCTGAAATTCTAAATTCTAATTCTTTAATTCTAATTTGCTGTTATTAATTGCTCTATTAAAAATTCCAATCAAATGTCCACAATAGTATTTTTTCATTTATACACTTTCAACCTTATTGCCCAACTTAAGACGGGTTATAAACACTTTGAAATTACAGTGAAAGCTAATCAAGGAAATTACAAAAATGAGACATTTCCCCCAAAAAATAATCAGACTTCCTATCACAGCATTTGTATTCTACTCCTAGCTGACACTTATCTAACTGGTACAGCACACAAGTAAAAAATTTGGGAAAGGTTCTGTAAAGATGGATCTGACTTTAAATATGACATGCTACAAACACTGTTAACACCCTCACATTAATCTAAAATTAAAAAAAAAAGTGACAGACATTTCTTAAGCCTGACATCCTTCATTATCCTTCATCCATAAAATGAACAGTATGAAACTCTTAGGGTTGTGAGTATTGAATGAGATTACGTACGATAAGTCGCTTAGCAGAGTACTTAAAACATCTTAAATAGTAGATGGGATTCTATCTACCAGTGCTTGAGCACTAAGGTTCTTCAGGTATATTGTTAAATTAATGAATTTGGTACAGTTTACAAATCCTTCTGATAGAGATAGCTCATCTGATTGATCTCCAGGACATCCTCAAGGAGTAGATATTTTTAAGACATACATTTCAGAGATAAGGAAACTGGTAACAAATGCCAAGGTTACCCACCCTGGGTAACCAGATTCTCCAGCTCAGAGGTAAGTGATTAGTGTAGTGTTCGTAACACAACATCCTGCACAAACATAACATTCCTGCCAGTTACCATTCTCCTCAAGTACAGTCAATCACTGGAGTCTAGGAATAAACCCTGTCGAAAGCCACCGATGGTAGCTATAACCGTGCATTGTTCTTCACGTGGTGTCCTCCCAAACCTCTAAGGCTGGGACCAAGACTGCCTGTAGGTAGGTGCCCCCTGCCCCACGCCAGAGCCCCCAACATGAGATGCGGTATTTAAGCTGCTCTCAGCAAATGTTTGTGGAAATGATACTAGAGATTTTCCACAAACTCAAACTGACGCCAGCTCAGCGGTGGGGATTAAGCATCTCCGGCAGATAGTCATGATCCGCCCAGTTACCGGGCTGGAAAGGATGGCTGAGGACTGACTCTGCTAAAGGAAATCGCGGAAGCTGATCCGTTGAGGGCAGAGGGACACAGAGGAGGTGAGTTAGACCGCAGCGATGGCTGGAAGACTAGGGAACCGACAGAAACTCGGAGGCCGGGGGAATCAAGGCAGTTGGCGTCTGGGGGGAGGGGGAATCACTCGCTGGTTTGAGAAGGATCTAGGCCCAATCTGAGGAGAGTTCTGCGCTCCTAGAAGGGCCCACTCCCTATCCTGCGGCGGCACTTGCTGCACCGAGTATTCGCTGCTACCTGAAACTGCAGCAGCTTCTCTGTCTGCTCCTGGGTTAGATCCCGCTCCTCAGGCGCCGCCATTTTGCCGCCGCCTCTACGCTCCTGACCCGTCCGCACCGTCACCCGCCGGAACTGACATCAGCCTCAACCACATCCGGTCTGAACGACCGCGGGCGCGCAACCGCGTCTGCGCGCTCTGGCCCGCTCCCCGCAGCCCGCCGTCAGAGGGCTCCACTCGCAAGCCCATTCCGAACACTTCCGGAAACTGCCGACGGATTGTCGGTACAATTTAGGCTTCGAACGGATTTGCCTGAGACCTCAGATTCAGGACTAGATCGCAGAGCCGACCGTATCCGGAAGTGCCTCGAGAAGCTCCCGATTGTCTCGAATAGCACTCGGCTTGTTTCGACTGTTCCCAGACTCTATTTTCTAGTAACCTCGGATATTCCCGGAAGTTTCTCCGGAAATTGTGGCCTTTCCGAAACATCGGCTGTTTGGTGTCTCTGCGTGTCCAAATGCTTCTGACCATTTCTCGAGAGGTTCCGAAAGCCCCAGAATCCTGGTGGGCCATTTCCAAAGCCTGCTGTCGAACTGAAAGCCGTGGGAAGCCGTTTAAATTGACGTGTCAGGGTCACTGGGTGGGCCGGGCTCCCGGCTTTCCGCAGAAGTTTCCATCCATCTGCTTGGACTGGAGCTGAGCCTCCGTCCGGCGTTTGCTCACCCCTGCCTCAGGCATCTCACGTCTCTCTGCACTTAGTGCTGCGGTCCCTACCCCTTGTCCCTGTGGCAGGCCGAAGAAAGATCCCTCCGCTGGGATCCCTACCTAGGGTCGGATTGTAGATGCCACCTTGCAAAGTGCTGACATCTTTGGACAAACCGCTTAGGCTCTGTTTTGCCTTTGGTTAATGAAATATACCAGCAACCTGCAAACGCCGCCTCTGCTCCTTCTGGGAGTCCATCCCTTAAGCTGTCTGTATGCCGTTTCCACTGTCTTACAACCACTCCTCAATGTCTGCCTTCCTCTGCATTTTCCTTGCCTTTTCTAGTCCACCAGTTCCCTTAAAAAAAAAAAAAAAAGTAGCTAAGGTGCCAGCCACATATACCTGAGCTGGAGGGTTCCAATCCAGCCTGGGCCCGGTTGCAACCAAAAAATAGCCAGGCGTTGTGGCGAGAGCCTGTAGTCCCAGCTACTTGGGAGGCTGAGGCAAGAGACTCGCTTGAGCCCAGGAGTTGGAGGTTGCTGTGAGCCGTGATGTGAGCTCAAAAAAACCCCCAAAATTAAGGACATAAATAAGCGACGAACCACTTTCCTTTAGAGTTCTCTTTTTTAATTGCCACATCTTTTCTTTTTTCTTTCTTTCTTTTTTTTGAGACAGAGCCTCAAGCTATCGCCCTGGGTAGAGTCCTGTAGCGTCACAGCTCACAGCAACTTTCAATTCCTGGGCTTAAGCTATTCTCTTGCCTCAGCCTCCCAAGTAGCTGGGACTACAGGCTCTCGCCACAACGCCCAGCTATTTTTTGCTTGTAGTTGTCATTGTTTGGCAGGCCCAGACTGGATTTGAACCCACCCCCTCCATGTATGTGGCTGGCACCGTAGCCGCTTGAGCTACAGGCGCTGAGCGAATTGCCATGACTTTTCTTCTGCCATACGCTTCCTCTGTCCACTTTCCAGAAGGCCTTGGAGAGGCAAAGAGGTCTGGGTCTGGTACACACCTTTCCACTGACTGTGTGACTTCCAGCAAGGCAGCCAACCTTTTAGGAGCCACTGTCCAGTGTAGTCCCATCTGTGAGCCCTCACCACTTCATAGGGTTGATCAAGTGAGACAGAAGACGGGAAGGGCTTTGAAAACTGAAGTTCTGTATGTAAGGAATAGTGGTTTCAGCCTTTTAGCTGTAACCAATGACTTCCATGAAAATATTGCCAGAACTACCCTTTATTTATTTATTTTTTCTTTTTTGAGACAGAATCTCACTTTGTCCCCCTTGGTAGAGTGCAACCTCAAACTCTTGGGCTTAAGTGATTGCCCATTATTTTGTAGTCCCCCCCCTCCCCGGGGCTGGGTTTGAACCCGCCACCTCCAGCATATGGAGCCAGCGCCCTACTCCTTTGAGCCACAGGTGCTGCCCAATTGCCCATTATTTTTAAAAGCACCTACAGGCCACACCTGGGATCCTTTCCTGTAATCCTAGCACTCAGGGAGGCTGAGGATGGTGGATTGCTTGAGCTCATGAGAGGAGCTTGAGAAAAGCGAGACCCCGTCTCTACTATAAATATAAAAACTGAGCCAAGAGGATCACTTGAGCCTGAGTTGGAGGTTTCTGTGAGCTATGCCATGACACTCAACCCAGGGCGACTGTCTCAGACTTTGTCTCAAAAAAAGAGAGAGAGAGAACTGTAATTACAAGTTACATTTCACCTCAGGAGTTGCCACCCTGCACTCTGACCTAGGCAAAACCCTTATGGTCTCTGTTTGCCATGGAGAAGCAGAATGTGGAAGAAACTTAAGCATTTTTAAGTTTAAGATGAAAAGTATGGAAAGCATCACCTATTATATAGGTTTGCTGTTTTCCTTTAAAAACAATTTAATGTCCGTTTGCCAGATGTGGATAATAATAATGGTAACTATATCGGACAATGAAGTTTTAGAGTTTTTTGGGGTTTTTTTTTTTTGAGACAGAATGCCTTAACCTAGCTCCCAACAACCTCAAATTTCCTGGGTTCAAGTGAGACTTCTGCCTCAGCCTCCCCTGTCACGACACCCAGCTTTTTTTTTTTGTTCGCTTCTTTTTAGAGACAGGATCTCAGTCTTGCTCAAGCTGGTCTCAAAATCCTGAGCTCAAAGTATCCGACCTCCCTGGGGTCCCAGAGTGGTAGGGCTATAGGCGTGAGCCACTGTGCCAGCATTGAAAATCTTTTTAATAGATTTGTTAATTATATTCATCTATAGAGTTTAGAAATGCATTCAACAAATATTTCTTTAGTGCTTATTCTGAGCCCAGTTCTAAACCAGACGCTACTAAGATAAAAGGACACAGTTCTTGTCCTCTAAACACAGTTTAATGGAAAATTGGAGGGATTTCATCACTTCTTTAGAAGGATTTTTTGTGTATGTGTGTGATAGGTTTTTAAGTCCTAGTTTTCTACCTATGGCAATTGGGACTTGTGACTGAGAGCTATCTTAAAGAACCTAATGGATGAGTGTTTCTGTGATCTTAGTAGAGAGGTTTTGCTGATGCCTTGCCATTTTGTTCTTGATAAGTGACACATTCTGTCCTGCTGAGTCATGAAAATCCTAGAACAATTCCTGAATTTCTAAGTAGCTGGAACATAAGATGTTTTCTGTTAGTTAGGAACACAATGTCTTGATTGCTGAGCAAAGCAGACCATTAAAGATGCCAGCAACAGTTTTTGTTTTTGTTTTGGTCTCCTGCCCCATCAAATTATACATTATAGATTAAGTGGGGCCAATAGGAATTAAATTGACTCAACTAGATTCACCCAAAGAGTAAGAGAAAGAATGAGAAAGGTAATGCCTGTACCCAATAGTATATTATAGATTCTCAAGCTTCTGATAAGAGTATTCAGACTGATGCAACAAGTTAGGTTTGGAGGCAAAATTTTACTTTTGTTTTGTTTTTGAGACAATCTCACTTTGTTGTCCCTGGTAGAGTGATGTGACATCACAGCTCACAGCAACCTCAGACTCTTGTGCTCAAGTGATTCTCTTGCCCTAGCCTCCTCAGTAGCTGGGACTACTAGCGCCCAACATAACACCCAGCTATTTTTAGAGATGGGGATCTTGCTCTAGCTCATGCTAGTCTTGAACTCCTGAGCAATCCACCCACCTTGGCCTCCTACAGTGTGGAGATTACAGGCATGTGCCACTGCACCTGCCCCAAAGATTTACTTTAGAAAGTTGGGCAGGGCTCAGGGGCACAGGGTGGCACTCTGTCTCGACCAAAAAAAAAAAAAAAGTAAGTTGGGCAGTGCCTGTGGTTCAGTGGGTGGGGCACTGGCCCCATGTACTGAGCTTGGTGGGTTCAAACCTGCCCCGGCCAGCTAAAACAGCAGTGACAACTGCAACAAAAATAGCCAGGCATTGTGGCAGGTGCCTGTAGTCCCAGCTACTTGGGAGGCTGAGGCAAGAGAATTGCCTAGGCCAAAGAGTTGGAGGTTGCTGTGAGCTGTGATGTGATGTGCTCAGTGAGATGTCACACTCCACCAAGGGCAACAAAGTGAGAGACTCTGTCTCAAAAAAAAAAAAAAAAAGAAAGAAAGAAAGAAAGTCATAGAGTATGTGTCATGGAGCCCTGAGTACAAACTCTGATGTCACCATTCATTGATTGACTATGTGAATTGGGCAAATTAGTTCACTTTTCTATGCCTCAGCTTGCTTATCTCTCAACGTAAATGTACTAATATAATACTATATGTGTCTCACAGGGTTGTGGCAAGGATTAAATCACAGTGGATATGAGAAGTTCATGTCTTAATCATAGGTACTCTGCAGACCCATTGAGAAGATCACATGAAATAATGAGTTGAGGAAAGGCTTTCCCATTGCAATAGCCCTTTATGGGAGTTAGTTATTGCTATAGATCCATTCATTATGTGTTTGTTACTGTCTACTGTTAATTCATTCAAGGGGTGACTGCCTCAGGAATCTCCTTGTCTCACAGAAACCCAACTGTAGTAGCAGGTGTTGGAGTGACAGGAGACCTAGAGTTTACGTGGTTGACAAAAGAGTGTCTCAGTATTCCTGAGCTCCCTATTTCATCTCTCACCTGAACCACCACAGTTACCACCTATTTTGCCTTTGTGATTTTAATCTTGTCCCTCTCTAGAGCAATCTCATCATAGCTGCCAGAAAAACCTTTCTTTTTTTTTTTGAGACAGAGTCTTGCTTTGTTGCCCTCAGTAGAGTGCTGTAGCGTCATAGCTCACAGCAACTGCTAACTCTTTTGCTCAAGTGATTCTCTTGCCTCAGCCTCCTAAGTAGCTGGGACTACAGACAATGCCACAGTGCTCAGCTATTTTTAGAGATGGGGTCTTGCTTCTTGCTCAGGCTGATCTCAAACCTGTACAAGCACAGGCATGAGCCACCAAGCTGGGCCTCTAGAAAATCTTTTTTTTTTTTTTGAGACAGAGTCTCACTATGTTGCCCTTGGTAGAGTTCCATGGTGTTATAGCTCACAGCAACCTCAAACTCTTGGGCTTAAGTGATTCTCTTGCCTCAGCCTCCCAAGTAGCAATCACAACTCCTGGCTATTTTTTTCTTCTTGTTGTTGTTTAGCAGGCCCAGGCCAGTTTTGAACCCACTACCCCAGCTTCATGTGGCTGGTGCCCCAACCAGTGAGCATAGGAGCTGAGACTAGAAAATCTTAAAAGCAAATCAAGGGTGAGCGCAGTGGTTCACACCTGTAATCTTAGCACCCTAGGAGGCTGAGGTGGGTGATGGCTTGAGCACAGGAGATCAAGACCAGCCTGAGCAAGAATGAGATATCATTTCTACTAAAAAAATAGAAAAAAAATAACTGGGTATGGTGGCATGCACCTATAGCCCTGGCTACTTGGGAGGTTAAACTGTAGTGATAAACACCTCATGCTCAGACATGGCAGTTCGCTTCAATGTGCTCCCCTAGGAGATTGATTCTGAGAAAGATTTCTTCAAAGATCGAGCTTTTGCACCTGCCTATAGATATGCAGGAATATGCAGAATAACTCTCTTTAGAAATCCTGGAGAATCAGCCGGGGTGCAGCTGGGAACTAGAAAACATGTCCTCGAACATTGGGTTCTGTTCTCTGTCTTCTTCCTTCATTGACATTATAATCTCTAGTTTCGATTTGGGCCAGCAAAAACAGACAGTCAGTCTCCTTTA
The DNA here is from genome assembly GCA_963575145.1 of Galago senegalensis. NCBI lineage: Eukaryota > Metazoa > Chordata > Mammalia > Primates > Galagidae > Galago > Galago senegalensis. The sequence goes on from CAUYTI010054184.1 coordinate 12,829, forward strand.
TGTTTTTACTCTAAACAAAATCAATTGTATATGTGTTCCTTAGCCTTAATTATAATATTAATGGTAGCTTCCTAATGTTACTTCACTTCTTTGTATCTGTGTTAAATTCTTAC
>CAUYTI010054186.1:0-27876 GCA_963575145.1 Galago senegalensis
ATAGGGTGACAGAGTGAGACTCTGTCTCAAAAATAAATAAACTAAATTTTAAAAAATCTTATAATCCTGGGGCAACACCGGTGGCTTAAAGAAGTTGGGTACTGGCCCCATATACGGTTGGTGGGGGTTTCAAACCCAGCCCTGGCCAAAAAAAAAAAAAAAAAAACGGAAAAAAAAAACCCCTTCTAATCATCGTAAGGTTTTTTTAATTGTATCTTTTCTTAACCCTCCTTATGATCTTCAATTCTTGACTCTTTTTTCCCCTTATTTTAGTTTATTCTCTACTGAGCCATTGTTTTGGCTTCAGCAGGTAGGGAAAAAAATAAATCAGGAAAAAATGTTCCATCTTGGATCAAATCTACAGAGTAGATTTGAAGGAATTAGTCTGGCCTGTTATAGTTACCGGTTTTTCATATTAGGTTCTTTATTGTAAATATAAACTAACTTAAGATATTAAAACTCATTTTAAAAGATATGATTTATATTTTATTATTTAAAGAGGACAATGTCACATCTTTCCTTCAGTCTCCCTGGATTCTTTTGTTTTTTAAAGCATATCATTTTAAGCTTCCTATGTTATTTATTATCTTTTGTTATTTATGTAGTTATTTTAACTTTGCTATTGAATAGAAAATATTTTTTAAGATTAGAGGTTACATCATTTGGAACCCACATTTCCATGAGTTGGCATAAAATAGATCGAATAATTCTTTCTTTCTTTCTTTCTTTTTTTTTTTTTTTTTTTTGTAGTTTTTGGCTGGGGCTGGGTTTGAACCCACCACCTCCAGCATATGGGGCTGGCGCCCTACTCCTTTGAACCATAGGCATGGCCCCAATAATTATTTCATTAGTGGCAATATACAATAATCATTGATTGAGTCTTACTGTGGTTCAGGTGGTTTGCTTCTCTATACATTCAACAACACAAATCTTATTATTTCTTTCTTAATAGGCAGAACTACAAAGTCATATGCTAATAACAGGAAAAATATTTGTATTTCAACCTGCCAAGTTTCAAAGCCCAAACTCAACTGTCACGTTTAAAAAGTAAAGAAATACCTTGATAAAATATAAATTATCACTCAGTTTTTATCCCTGGAAAATTAAACTTTGATTTAGACAGACCTAAGCTTCTGTGTAAAGAGTCACTGCCATCAGGTATCAATGACACTACTTAATATAACAGTGATGAAGCATCTGCAGCTTCAATTCTTCTTCAAATCTTTACAAATATTTTAAACTTAGATTATAAGCTATTGTGTTAACCAACAAATAATTGATCATCCACTTGAAATATTGAAAGAGTAATTTTAGAAAGCATAGATTTGAAATTTAGACAGCGGTGTTAGCTCCTGACATGATGGCGTGTCCAAGATGGTCACACTGCAGCATTTTCAGTCATATGTAGCACAGCAGTGAGACGCCACATGCAGGTTTCCCTCTAAATGCTGTCAGAAAACAGAAAGGGGCATAGTGGAGCTTAAAGACGCTGACATTTCACCTTCTCTTTTAAGGAAAGAGGCAGTGAATATTTCACCTTTATAAAAATATTTGCAACAAGAATTTATTATTTAAAAAAAAAAAAGAAAACAGAACCTCTGCTTCCAGGAAAATAGAGAGTGTTTTCCCTAATTCTCCCACGGAGTGGAACTGAACTCCTTGGACATTACATAGTATGTAGAAAACAAACCAGAAAAAGACTGAACGATGGAGAGAGGTTGTCAGACAAACCAAGGACCTTGGGCACCAAGAGAAGGCACCATGGTGAGTTTCTCAGGTTCTCTTTCTGACCCACGTATCTCACACTGGGTGCTGAAGAACCTGGCAATCTGTGCATCTCACTGTCTGCAGAAAAGAAAAAGCCCCAACAAAGTCCTACTTTCTCTAGCCAACAAGCCTAGAAAGTGAAGCCTATCAAGACAAAAAACTTTAGACAATAATTGTTTTGCTATGACCAAACCACATAAACTATGGCCCTCACACATCTATGCTAGCAAGTCAGCTCTCATCCCCCTTCCAGGCTACCATGAGACCCTAGACAATCCCACTGGGATGATGTCAAATACAGTCCAGTAAGGAACTGAAACATTCATTCTCTCTCTCTCTTTTTTTTTTTTGAAACATTCATTCTCAGCTAGTGGTAATGAACTTCTCCTGCCTGGAGGTGTCAGAGGAGACTGCATTGGGAGACTGGGCTTCCACCCACTTGACAATAATAGGAGCTCTCCCTCTTCCCCACTTGGCTAATATCAGAGGAAGGATTGTGAAGGATGAGGACTTCCACCATTGCCCATTGATAACTTGATCCCTATCCCCACAGCACAGAAATACTAGTAGAGGCCACATGAGGCGCAGTAATAAGCCAGTCCTCCCAGCCAGATACAGTGGATACCAGTGGTTGGGGGAGGACCACCTCCCAGACTCAGCTTCTTAGCTGTGATGATTCCCCAACAGGTGTAGATGGAGACCAAGTGGCTGGGACAAATCCCAACCCCACTGAGTTCTGTTCTGAAAAATGTCAGAGGACATTTATCTTCTGACATTAGAAGACTTAAGTTGGACTCAGAATATAATATAAAATGCCCATATTTTAATAAAACATCATCACTTAACGAAAATCAGGAAAACCTCCAAACAAATAAAAATGATAATCCATAGATAGCAACAGTGAGATGACAACAATGTTAGAATTGTAAGGACCTTATGGCAACCATTATGGAAATACTTCAATGAGCAATGGTGAACATTAATACTAATAAATGAGAATAAAGAAAGTCTCAAGAAAGAAATGGAAAGTTGCAGCCAAATGAATAGAAAATATGAAAAATGAAAGGGAAATTTTAGAACTATTAAATACAAAAACTGAAATCAAAATTCAATAATGGAAATTTTATAACTATTAAATACAAAAACTGAAATCAAAATTCAATAATGGACCAGGTGCAGTGGCTCGCACCTATAATCCTAGAACTTGAGGTGGTTGAGAAAGGAGGATTGCTTGATCCCAGGACCTTGGGACCTGTCTAGGAAACCTAGTTAGACCCAGTCTCTACAACTTTTTTTTAATTAGCTGGGCATGGTGGCATGTGCCTGTAGTCCCAGATACCCTGGAGGCTGAGACAAAAAAATCACGTGAGCCTAGGAGTTCGAGGCTGTGGTGAGCTGATTCTACCACTCCCCTCCAACTTAGTAAGGGAGTAAGATACTATCTCAAATGAAATAAAGTAAAACCTCAATGGATAAGTTCAACAAAATCACTTTTTTACCCACATCCAAAGCTCTTGATATCTCTGAATTTAGAGCTCAGGTGAATCTGGAAAGGAAGACTTGGATTAGCCCAAGTCCTAAATGGGACCTCTCTCCTCTAATCCTAAAATCAAATTTTGAAGTTCGATCACTTTGGTAATCCCTGCAGGGCTGATGAGCACACCTGAGGATGCATGAAGCCCTGAAGAGGGAGGTGGCGAGCACCAGGTCTATGCATGTTTTACACCAACACCAATCCTGAGTCCAGTAAACATGGCTGACCTGTGGCTCTATTACACATATAACCATTTTCAAAAAGAAGAAGCTAGAAATTCGGTAGGTGGGGGTGCCCATACAGTGGCTGGAATTTTTACTTGTAGTCAGAGCATTTTGCATCAATTAGACAAAATGGTAATGGAAGAATAAACATTTAAAGCTGAACAACTCGTCTGTTGCTCACTCACCGTAGCTCATACTGGTGATTTTAGGCTTCTCCTCATCCACATATCTTATCATGCAGCATGCAGGGGTCAGGCAGATTACGGAAAGCATCTGCAATGCTGAGCAGACACGAGAGTGCAATGACAGGGACTCTGAGGTGGAGAGGTCAGGGACTCAGGAGATGTCCATTGACAGTGGTGCCAGGGAAGGTGGGGTCCTCAAGAGATGCACCTGAGGCCATTACTGGCTGTGCTGGTCTCCTCTGTCTCTACCCTTTCTGAAAGCTGGTTCTCCAAACCTCTCATTGATAGTTTCACTATCTCACAGTCTTTAAATATATTTCCTTTTTTATTTAGGTTAATCAGAGATAGTTTCTGTCATTAGTATCCAAGGACACTGACAATTACATAATGGGAAATGAACTCTCAAAAAATCTGGAATTGGATATTGCTTTGGTTTGAATCTGGGTGCTCCTCCCCACCAAGTCTCATGTTGAAATCGTTTCCTGGTTTGGAGGTGGGGCCTGGTGAGAGGTGTTTGGATCAGGAAGGCAGGTCTGACATGAGTGTCTCAATGCCATTCTTGGCCCAAATGAGTGAGTTGTCACTCTTATTTCCCTCTAGAACTGTTGAAAGGAGCCTGATACCTCTTTCTCCTTGTTGCCTACCTCCTCTCTCACCCTGTGATTGGCACGAGCCAGCTCCCCTCAGCTCCCAGGGCGAGCAGAGGCAGCCAAGTCCTTCTTCAGAAACAGGTATTAGCACCCTGCTTCTTGTATAGCCTGCAGACTACAAACCTAATAAATATCTTTTCTTTATAAATTACCTGGCCTCATATATTCCTGTACAGTAACACAAACAGCTTAAGAGAACTGTCTTGCCTGTTTGGGCCTGAAGCTAGGCAAAGTCCTGCTGGGGTTCAGGGATGTGATTCCAGTACACCGGGACTTACAACAATGGATTTTCTAATTGAATTATCAACTGTGGTCTCCTGGAATAAAGTATCCTTTTAAAGCAAGGTTTTATAAAACTGAGTTGCCTCTGCTTTAGAACAATAAGAATGAAAAGAGGTTGACTTTTTTTGACAATAGACAGATTAAAGATGAGCACGGCAAGCTCAAAAATTCTCAATGCACAGCCTCAAATCGGCCAATTTTCTACATCGTGGTACATTTGGAAGCCTACAGAAGCCAAGAATCAAGTGCAATACTTGAATGTACTGTCTGTCAAATTGTAAAAACTGTTGAGTTCTCTTAATTACCAGATCTCTCTGGAAAAGTTCAAGCTTTGATTAGAATAAACAATGCATCTAATAACTGGTATTAGACCTCTACAAAAAGATTCAGAGGACATGTCAACTCCTAAACCTTAAACCACATGCCACCTCCCTTGCTGTTTGAAGCAGTTCTTCTCCCCACTCTTGCCTGATGTCACCATTTTGCCTTAAGCTGAAGAAATTACTTTTTATAAAAAAAAAAAAGAAAGAAAGTTGTCTTTATTTCCTACTTCATACCCTTCATTGTCCAGATTTTAAATTTTTTATCAACTTAATCTTGAATATGATAGGACAAACAATGTTCTAGAATGATCATGTTCATTCTAATATCTGCACATATTTTAATTATACAGCTAGCCTACTAAAACCTGAACTCAACAGTAATGTACACTAAATGAAGCTGAAGTAAGATATTGCTTTTGGTATTATGTAGTTAAAAATGATGGGGACATTTGTGACCTACTCTTCCACCATGTTCCCCAAGATTTCCCAGAGAGAAAAGATAATGAAGTGTGTAAGAATGTTTGAAAAGTGTTTTAACAGCTTGTTTTTGTTTTATTTCTGCTTAAAAACAAACAAACAAACAAAAAGCACTATATACTAGTAGGGGGATGCAATTGAAATAAGCTTCCTGATAAATAATCAGACAAAAATGGTCATGTTTACCATGGGCTGAAGAAAGAGATTGTGACTTTGATGACTGGAATGGTGTGAGATCTTTGGGGGCCCCAGCTGGAGGTTGAAGGAAAGAGATGGAGGGTGGCAGAAAGCTACTGAGCATTGCAGGCTGGTGGCATCTCCACCAACCTCAACATGTAGCTTCCACAGGAGTAGCTCTAGAAGGGAAAAGAATATAAAGGAGCCCGGGGGAGAGGTTGGTCTGAGCCAGACCTGGAAGTGGCAAACATCACTTGAGATTTCATTCAGTTGGCAAGCATTCAGTCCTGTGGCCAGTCGGCGAGCATTCAGTTCCAAGGCCAGTTAGTGAGCATTCAGTCCCAAGGCCAGTTAGCGAGCATTCGGTCCCATGGCCAGTTGGCAAGCATTCAGTCCTGTGGCCAGTTGGTGAGCATTCAGTCCCGTGGCCACATGCAATTGCAAGGAAGGTTGAACTTTAACCTTGCTGCATCCAAGGGAGAAAAGTAATTCTGTCCTGGTGAGCAGCTAGCAACTTACAAAAAGGAGCGATTTAATGGGAGAAACCTGACTGGAATCACAGTGTTAGCTCGTTGCAGACATTCCTCCCCTTCCCATATCAGTAGGAGCACTCAAACCAAACCCCCTCCTTGTATGAGAAAGCTGGAGCACTTCAGGAAATGTTTTGAAATCACATCAAACATATACTTGGTTAATCTTTCTCCTATTCTTCCTTAAAGATCTGTAATTATTTACAAGGGGAACTCTGTACTGGGAAACAGAAAACATCCAAACCTTTTGGAGGTTATTGATCACCGGCTGTGAACTAACAGAATTTTCCTAGAGATAGAGATTTCCACTGTGATCCTCCAGCAGAACTTGGGCTAAGAAAGTTGAGCAATGAGAGGAATGTGACTCAGTGAGAACTTGAACACTTTATGAAAACATTTCCCCAGAGTAGTTGGTCAAAATAGATATCTTTAGAAGATATTTTTGGGAATTAGAAGAATCTCCACTTTGGTTCCCTGAGCTGTGTGGGATAAGTGGGTTAATTTGGTAGAAAAGTTGACATGGGAATATTTTGTGGAAAATATCAAGTGGAGATCCCCTTCCTACAAAAGAAATAGCAAATCAAAAGCAATCTTACATTCCTGCAATCTTATGAATTACATGACATTAATTACACTAGTAATTAACAGTATTACTCATCGTACAAAACACTGACACATATCGCAATTATAATTTACTTACACAATTATACTTTACTTTGGGCTGAGTATAAAAGTATCATGAAAAACAAACTTGGTTCTAGTTATTTAATCAGAAAGTGAAGCTGATTGTAGCTGTTATTCCAGGGTTTTGCTTCCTAGTTAACATAACTACAGATAAATTGTGCCCTCTTGTTAATTTTAAATTCATGTTTTAATCCCATTAAGCAAAAAACACTATTACAACATTCTTGAACACACTGTGCTTTTGCCTGGAAAGAGCTTCATTATCTTTCCACCACCATGCCTCAGTGTTATTTCACATCCTGAACTGTGAAGAAAATTCCATCATCTAATAATTTCACAGTTGAAAACAATGGTCCTGGCATTAATGCCACCATTCTGATAGGAACAGTCAAACAGGGCATAAAAGTGGTGTCCTGGGTGACTTGAAATTCTATGAAACCATAAGGCTCTTCAAAGACAGTGAAATGATGAGAGAGATGTGAAGACTATCAGAGTGTCCCCTCAAATCAGAAGGACCAATTCATATACTTTGCACCTTTCACTACTTTTTTTTAGAAGAAATGGTATTTAAATGCTTCAAGTATGAGGCTCCAGCTTTGGAAGTATGGAAATCCATACCCCACTTGTGTGGCTATATCTTGTAAAACCACCTGTAAATGAAGCTCATTTTTTTGTTTCTTTCTTAATCACCTGAGCATCGATCTTCCCAGGAAAAATGCTACAACTCTTTGCTATGATTCTGAAAGATAAGGGATAAAGTGAATCATTACGGAATTTTTCATTAAGTTTTGGGTTTTGTCCACTTTTTTCTAGAAGGACCTGTGGCCTGAACCGAAGATTCTTAACAGTTCATAAGCAATGACAGAGGTTTGGTCAAAGTCAAGGACTTGGAAGAATTAAGACAGATGGATTATTTACAAAAATGTGTGGAGATAGACACATGGCTTTACCCTTCTAAACAAGCCCAGAGTGTAAGAATATCTGGGTCTCATGAAAATTTCTATAAAAATTATCTAAATTTCAAAAAATCTCTTTTCATATCCAACTGAAATTCTAAATTATTTCTGGATATCAGTAGTTACCCTTCTCCAGTCTCCACATTGTCCCCTCTCTTCACTCAATAGGCCCATGAACAGATGCCCAGAGACAATGACAGCGAGATCATGGATGGCCCTGTTCCTACCACCAAGTGCTCTGTGACAGCAGCAGCAGGGGACAGCTCCGAGGCTCTCGGGCAGTGTCATTCCTCACAGGACTAGCCTGGGCGAGGGTAACATGATAATTTGATCCATGATTCAGCAAAACATTTTTTCTTTACTGAAACAGGCACTGAGTTTAGATTTACTTTCCCTGCCCATCAGGCTTCGGCCAGCCTTGTAGTATGTGGACTGATGGCACATCTTTATACGTGATCCAATAGGAAGAAAAACATTTCTTCTAAGAAATAAATTTTAACAGTGAAATAAATTCTTGTTTGATGCTCATGGAAGCCACTGGTCTTTTGTTATATTGTATTTCCTAGATTTCTCTTACATCACATCTCCTAGGCTTACAGAATGACAGAATAGCTTATCGCAGTTCTGTACTGGCTTTGAGGCTTTTGGTTGAGTTACTGTCATGACAAATAAGACTTGTTCTTAATCTGAGAATAATAGATGTTGTTTCTTCCGAAGCCATAATACCTGTGTCTGGAACCAAAGGATGTACGTAGGAGTGTTGCTCACCCTAACTTTAATCAGCTATTCAATACCCTCACATGATCCCTTTCCTTTGAATGTATAATGGAACCAATGACTTTTTTTTTTGAGAGAGAGAGAGAGTCTCACTTTGTCACAGTAGGTAGAGTGCTATGGCATCATGATTGCTCACAGCAACCTTAAACTCTTGGGCTGAAGTGATCCACCTCCTTTAGCCTCCCAAGTAGCTGGAACAACAGGCACCCACCACAATGCCCAACTAGTATTTATATTTTTAGTAGAGACAGGGAGTCTCTTCTTGCTCAGGTTGGTCTTGAACTCCCGAGATCAAGCAATCCACCCTCCTTGGCCTCCCAGAGTGCTAGGATTACCCAGTGACCAGATTCTAATAAATAAAGTATAACAGAAGTAATAATAGGCCATTTACTAGCTTAAGTTAAAAAGTGACTCGGGCTTTAATCTTGCTTACTTTTTTATTTTTTATTTTTTTTGAGACAGTTTCCCTTTGTCACCCCAGTACAGTGCCATGTGCACAGCAACCTCAGACTCCTGGACTCAAGTGATTCTCTTGCCTCAGCCTCCTAAGTAGCTGGGATTACAGGGTCCACCAGAATACCCAGCTATTTTTAGAGGCAGGGTCCCACTCTGGCTCAGGCTGATCTCAAACATGTGATCTCAGGTGATTCACCCTGTTTGGCTTTCCAGAGTGCTGGGATTACAGGTGTGAGCCACCATGCCCAGCCTTGCTTGCCTTTCCTGCACACTCCCTTACTTCTTTTGGAAGGCAGATGTCATTTTGAGCTGCTCTATTGAGAGGCCCACATGAAAGTGAACTGAGACTCTCAGTCCAGCAGCCCATACAAAACTGAATTCTGCCAACAACCACATAAGTTAGCTTGAAAAGGGTCTTTTCCACTATAAGCTTCAGATGAGACCTCAACCTAGCCTTGTGTGACACTGTGAGAGGACTCAGCTAAGATGCATGTGAATTCTCCACCCACATACCCCTCCAAGTTTCTGAATATTGAAGTGAAAGTGTGAGGTGGGATCACAACAGGTGTAAGGGAAGGAATGTATATTAAACAAGCTAAAACACTGGGTGATCCCCACTGGGAAGAGCATAAATCTAAATAAGATATGGTCACAGTGCGCTGGAACGAAGAATGCTGGGGAATCACAGTGTGAGATGAAAGGCACCTTGCATACTGAGCCACGAGACCCGCAAAGCACAGTAGCATCTGTTTCAATCTGCCAGCCGTCCAAACATCCTTCATATTTGATTGAGATTTCAAGAATATCTGAAGCAAGTCCAGGCTTTGTGGAAGTCAGTAGGTCTCTGGTAGAGCAGTGGGGCTTTCTGACGGAGGCCCCATAGTCAGATATTTCTGCACAGGGCTTGAGTCTTGAGCATTTGACCTGAGCCTCAGAGGAGAGTTAAAAATTATTCAAAAACAGCCACAGTGTAGTCAAGAGCCTTTGGCTTTAATCAGTGTTATCAGAGATTGTTTCTGATGTGAACTTTCTATTTCTGCCTTTATTTTCTACTTGATTCTGCAACTTTTTTTTCTAGTTAGTTCAGTGAGTATTTCAATATTCTTTGAATGAATTTCTTTTCCATTTATGGTGGCCAGAAATGGTTTCTACTTTTTAAAAACACAAAGTCTTATTGATTAAAACAATAAAGCTGCTTACTCATCAGTCAGGATGCAGTCTTGGTCGGGGTCGGAAAACATAAGTTTTAGAAGAATGAATGCTACTGGAGAAGATTACCAAATAACTTTCATTAACCAGGTAGAAGGTGTATAATGATGATATGTGGAGGAATCTAAAGACAAAATGTTAGAGTCTAGCTAATCAGCGTTATAAAGAATCTAATGGAAACAGCAATCCATTATTTTTACTCAGATCAAACCATACACACAGTCACGGGGTAGGTGCTACAGGAGGTGGAAAAAGAACAGAGGCGTGGAAGGGAGCAGAGAAGCTGCTGCACTGCCCAGCCCCCTGCCCCGCAGGGCCACTCAATGCTCCCAGCCGAGAGACAATTTGTGCACCCTAGAGAGGGAGAGTGAAGTGACTGTGGGACTTTGTATGGGACTCCAGCCCACCCTGCCGCAGGAACACAGCACAGGGCAGAACTCTACCAGTGCCCCGGAGGGAGCATTGAAATTGGCCTGGCCAAGAGGGGAATCCTCTCTTCCTCCCTTCTGGCCTGAAATGCAAATTCTGGGTAGCCCTACCACCAGCTGACAAAAAGCATCTTGAGGTCCAGAATAAATTCATACAGCAGTCAGAACACAACCCCTGCAGCTTGTGTGGCTGTGTGGGCCCAGGGGACTTGGGGTGCCTGTGACCTAGGAAAACACCACAGGTGGCCGCCAAGCTGGGTCCATCCCCCTTCCCCAACTACAGCAGCGTGGCTCCGGGAAAGTCTTCTTCCTCTTGAAGAAAGGAAAGGGGACAGTTCAGAGGACTTTGTTCTGCAACTTAGATACCGGCAACTAGAGCAAAGTAAACAGACTTGTGCAGCCCCTGAGTCTTGGAAGGCATTTCTAGACCCACTAGGGCCAGGAGGAAATGTGCTGCCCTGAAGGGAAGGACCCAGTCCTGGCACAACATGCCACCTGCTGACCAAGGAGGCTTCAGGCTTTGAATAAACATCAGAGGCAGCCAGGCACCGTCACTGTGGGCTTTTGGTGACGCTGGAATTGCTCAGGGGTGACCTGGCACAGTCCTAGCTGCAGAGGCCATGAAGAAGCACCCACAGCGTCCTACCTCCCCGACTTCCCCAGGCCGACACAGAGAGGAAGGGAAAAGAGTGTGGGAATATGCCTGGTAATCCGGGAAGTTCTATTATGTCTTTCCCAAGCTCACCAAAGCAGTACCACCAGGGGTCTGCAATAGTCACAGCGGCACTGGGCTTGGGACATCACAGCACGGGGGTACAGCTGCAGTGACCAAAGGCTTAGATCACAACACTCAATTCCCTTTGAATATCTGGAAAGCCTTCTCAAAAGAAGGACTTCAAACAAGCCAGACTGTAAAGTTAAAATTAATACCTAACTCTCCAATGCCCAGACACTGACAAACATCTGGGAGCAGCAAGAACATCCAGGAAAACATGAACTCACCCAATAAACTAATATGGTACCAGAGACCAGCCCCAGAGATGGTGTCCTTTCAGACAAAGAACTCAGAGTACCTATTTGAAGAAACACAGTGGCAGGTGATTACTGAGTTATCATGGCACGGATGACCATAGGAGATTTATGCTACTCTGTCTTAAACATGAAGACATGATGATTTGGAAGTTTTCATAGCTTTCTAATAACCATTTGAGTGACCATAGGTCACTACCTATTTTAAGGTCAAGCTACATATTTTTGACCTTAACACAGATTCTAACATTTTTTAATATAAATTTCAGAGAACTCAGAAAGTGAGCTATTTTTGCCACAATGATTAAGGTGACTGATTGATTGCATTGAGAAACCCAAATCATAGTCTCACGGTGTTCTTTGCAGTACAGCTTTTTAGCAACTGCCATTTAAGATGAAGTTCATTTTATATCCCTTAGGTTTGGGCTAAACTTGTAACTTGTTTTGATGTAGAAAATGTGGCAAAAAAATGATATCCTATCAGTTCTAAACCAAGGTCAGGAGACCTCACATGCGTATTTTCCCCTTGGAATCCTTTGACCATCTTTTAAACAAACCTGGGACAGCTTCCTACAGGGCAGGATGGGCCATCCAGGGGAGACCACAGTAGAACAGCTAAACCATGCCCAGTGACCAACCAGCTGACAAGAACGTATGAATGAGCCCAGCCAAAGTTAGCCAAGTTTCTCCTACTAAAAATACATGGTGGTTATTTTAAGCCACTCAGTTATGAAGTAGTTTGTTACAGTAATAGTAACATTGTATTAGTTAATACTAGCAGAAATATTTAGTATTCATAAAAGTGTTCTTAAAGCGTTAATGTGCCTATTGAATCATCAAAGCAAGTTTATGGCCCTTATAATTTTAATATTGTCAATTACGCCCATTGCGTTTAAGCATTCTATATTAAATATCTATGCACCTATAATATTGCAACTAATGAAAACCAACTTAAGTAGCTTAACTAGTTTATTTACATATTTCCAAAATTAAGTTTAGAAACCTACATACTCTACATTTCCTTTGGTTGGGATTAAAGGAAGAAGGATAGTATATGCTGACCATCAAACAACAGAAATAAAACTAATTTGGAATATTCATTGAGCGCTTTCTCTGTGCCAGAACCTGTGACAGGCACGAAGTCTTCATTCTCACCTTAAATGCTGAATGACACTCAATCTGCACTTTCTACGGGGAATCCATACATCCTCAGGGTCTGGTCTGATGAGGGCAAAGCCACGGAGCCGGAGCTGTCAGCCCTCATCAGAGCTGGTGTGCAGACTGCCAATACCTGGCCTGTTCTGGATGTAGCAGCAGCTGTGGCCCTGGGAGACAGACAGGCAGAGCATCTAGGAGCGGAGTCAGCAGGAGGCAGCTGGTGCAGGGACTTGGGCTCCAGAAGTTGCATGGAGAGTCAGAGAGCGCATTGGAAGAGTCCTAATTTTCCTAAAAGCTCAAGGGAAGACATTCAAGTGAGTGCCTTCTTCCTAGGTCTGAGGAAGTTGAACTATTACTTAATAAGGTCCCAAGCTAAGACAAGTGGCCACTGTGTGAAGCAATTGCCCCCAAATAGGTGGAACAGCCCTGCTTTACCTGTATTCACCTTATTCTCATTTACCTTCTTCAAAATCTTCTGAGGAACATGTCTAAAATACAGACTAAAGCCCTCATTTCCTATAGTTTCGTGTTCATAGGCTTGAGCTTGTGCTCAAGAATTTGTATTGTAACAAGTATCCTAGTTGAGCTTTATGGGAAGTTTCAGAAACATCACGATCTCATTACAGCATCACAATCTCTTGCAATAGGCCGAAAAGGCAGCTATAACCAACTAGCAGGTTTGCAAGGCTGAAGTAGCACAAACCCAGGCAAAGCAGAACAAGCTAGGAAGGGGGGTTGTGTGTGAGAGACAGCAAGGATTTCCACCGCCAAGGAGCGCCGGGAAACACTGGTCTCGTGCTTCACTCTGTGCCCTGAGAATGGTTTTCCTTTTCTTCTTTCTTTCTGTTCTTCCTCCTTTCCTCTCTCCCTCTGTCCCTTCTTTTCTTCCTTCTTTCTATATTGAGGGTTATTGTACACCAGGCACAGATATGAATTTCCAAACTCAAAAGTTTCTTTTTAGCATTACCCCAGCCCTGAGGGAGTAATAGTCTAATAGGAATGATAGGCATATAGCCAAATATTAGAAAACTCATGGCTTCAGTGTTATAATGGAAGTATGAACAAAATGGGGTGGAATTAGAGAAGGGAGAAATTAACTCCATTGGTAGAAAAGAAAGGTCAGGAATAATTTCAGTTGGACTAGATCATGAAGGATGAATGCATGAGGGCATTCATGCAGAGGGCTGGAAGGGCATCTTAGGCAAAAGGAACAGTATATGTTAAGATGTAGAAAAGATTAGGCATTTTGGGTGAAGGGTAAAATACACACAGATACACACACATACATGATAGCTGGAGAACAGAGTAATAGAGGGGACAGGAGTATATAAATCAAGTAAATTAGGGTTAAGTAGTAAAATGATCTTGTGTTCTTACGTTAAGAAATTTGAGAATTATCTAGAATCCATGAAAAGTCAATTCAGCTATCTAAACACTTTAAAAAGAAAACAAATTGTCAGATGTATTTGTGGGAATATTTTCTACACTTAAAATGGTACATGTGTGCCACATGACTGTGGGTGTGTGCTACAAAATAATTTATATCCCTTCAAAATATATACACTGGGCCCATAACCCCTGATGAGATGGCATTTAGAGGTGAGGCCTTTGGGAAGTAATTAGGTTTAGATGAGGTCATGCTTTGAGTGTTCTCCTTAAAAGAAGAGAGAACAGAGTTCCCTCTCTCTCCACCTGGGAAGACATAGTGAGGAGACTGTGATCTACAAACCAAGTGGAGGGTCTCACCAGGAACCACACTGGCTAGTATCTTGACTTTGAACTTCCCAGCCTCCAGAACTATAAAATATAAATGACTGCTGTCTAAGTTACCTGCAATCTCTGGTATTTTGCTACAGCAGCCCTAGCTGACTAAGGAGTATTCAAATTTACTCTGCATTTGAATTCAGTGCAAGAGTTGGGTAGGGAACCAAGGGGAAAAATTAAGGAAGCCCTTGAGTGCCCTGACCTTGCTAGTCAGGGTTAGAAGCCTGTAATTACTGCCTTTCTGATCTAGTTTACTGAGGCATCAGATCAGGAGATTTAAAAGATGCTACCATTTTGTCACCCCTCACTTTGCCTAATTCATAGAAACATCATTACAAGAATGAGATGCCGCAGGGTGGCAGAGTAGGGAGACATAAAATGACAGAAGCCATGAATTCATGTGGAAAAAATACTGAACGTAAATACTGCTATGAATAGGTGATTTCATTTTGAGTGAATCAGACTGCACCATGGCGAGGGTCGGAATAGCTGTGATACAGCCAGCATGCTTCTCATCATTAAACCCTTCACTCTATTTTCATTCTTACACAGATCCTCCCATGTGAACGGCTGCTCACACGGCTATTTCTGTCCTTACAGTACACCTAGTGTCAAGATTCATGAGGTCAGAGGCGAAGATGAATTTGTTGGTTAAGCTGTTCTCTCCTAAGGGCAAGAAGTGTAATCATTTTCTTTTTTTTTGGTATTGACCTTGTCTTGTCTGGAAATGAATCAATGAATCAAACTAAGAATGGTAAACTATGAATAAATGATTTATGCTTGTCTTGATCAAATATGATAGATTGCTTGGACTCCTGACTATTACTGTATATAAAGATTTATATAGTATACAAGTGACTGTGAACTGGAGAAAGAACTGAGCGTTTTCTCCATGTTTACACATTACTCCTGGTGAGCCCGTCCAGGAAAGAAGAGTGACTGAATGGGAGGGACTCTGTGGGATTATTTTCCAGGTAGTTACTGCGTTATTCTTTATTCTTCTATTGCTTTCCTTTTCTGTCACTTACTTTTTCTCTTTTCTGTTTTTCTTTAGGAATCACAACAAAATCCTGTACATAACCAAAAATTCAAATCTGTTTAGTTAACGATTGCTTTTTACTGATCATCTCACCCTAATTTCTGAAAAGTTCTCTAGCGTTTTTGACCAGTAGTGAATTAAGGAAAATTCATTGTTGTCACAAAGGCCAACAGAGATGAAATGAGAGCCTGATGAATGAGTTTCCTCTGGATATGACCTCACACGCCCTTGTGGTCTCTCTATAGTGGAGAGGGTGCAGGGGCAGGGAGGGTGCAGGGGCAGGGGCAGGGAAAGGAGAGGCCAGGCCGAGAAAACAAAAGGAATTCAACTTCTCAGCTTAAACTCTTCTGGAGATGGTCCTACTTATGTCTCAATCTATTTTGCATACTTTTCAACATTTGTATTTAAAGGGTAAATATAGAGAATGAAACAAGAGGTCTCCCAAGAAGGGACAAAACCCCCGTCTCCTAGTGGTGGCCTCATAGGGAAGAATTGAAGTGGGAGCCAACTAGTGACAGAATGCTTTTTGAGACAGACGAGAACAGATCCTACTCCAGAGACACAGTGCTGGGAGGAGGGGACCACTTCTAGGGCTATGGAAATGTTTTTAAATGTTTTTAAACGCCATGAGAAAACCGTTGCCCGTGACCATTTGTGGTCAGGCCATAAAGGTTAATAATAAAGGTCACAGAAAGGTAAGTGAACCAATTTGTAAGGCGTCAGTTTCGTAACTCATTCATCTTTCAGGGGTTGCAGGTGGTGTGACTTGCTTGTGATTTCTTTGTGGAGGTGTGTTAGGAGCTGGTGTCTGTCCAAATGGCTGCACTCAGGCTCTCTGGACCTTCCTTTCCTGCAGTATCCCTAACTGCCTTAAGTCAATCACCAAAATGATTATTTCACTTGGGAATTGATGGTGTATGTCACATAGAATGTACTGGAAGCAGAGGCTTAGGATGGGAAATGTTTTGCTTTCCCTAAGAACTGAAACAACTGTGGGTCCTTATAACATTGTTACTTGATACACTGTAGTAAATGCCATGGAAGTTACTGTCATCATCAAAGTGGAGGGCTTGGCCATGGCTTGGATTATCAGCTTGGCAATCTGAGTACCCTATAAAGTCATATTCTCTCTGTCTTAAGAATTGTGAACATTGTTCATTGTGAGATAAAAACCTATATACTACACAGTTTTCGTCCAATATTATAAAGAACAAAGGAATAAATACTTACTTTAATGTATTAAACACCACATTACATTTTAAAAGGAGAATAATTAATTTGACAGGATATTTAAATGTATTTTATACTGTATATCCTAAGGGGATGAAAAAATAAAAAAGACCAGAAAATGTAGATTCACAGAACCAAGAGAATATGTCACTTGATGTAGCCCAGTTCAAAGAGGACCATCTTAAACATCATGAACCCACTTTACATAGATCACAGAAACACCCTTTGGACTAATGGATAGCAAGAAGTAAAATGCTTAGGGAGGCATCTATGGCTCAGAGGAGTAGGGCACTGGCCCCATATATCAAAAGGTGGCAGGTTCAAACCTGTGCCCTGGCCAAAAACTGCAAAAAAAAAAAAAAAGTAAAGTGCTTTTGTTTTGTTTTGTTTTGTTTTAGTCCTTTCTGGAGTTTAATTTTATTTCTGATATTCTTATATTTTGAGTTTCATTCTGGGAATTTCTAATGATCTTCAACTTTTGAAAGCTATTTTCGTTTTGAAGCTCTTAGGCATCCTAAAAATTTAGTACCAGTGAGTCTTCATGCGCTTAAAGCAAAGAAGATGCAAAGGACATATCAGAGACAACGTGAAGCTGGTTAAGTCAGAAAAAGTCTGTGATCACCTTAGTATTACTATCTGTGTATATACATATCTCCTTGAATGTAGGGACTACAAATAAATAAGACACAAGTCACTCCAATGATTTGCTTGCATGATATGGCAAAGGTGAAGGGATTTTTGCATCTATATAGGGGCCGCTAATCACCTTTATTTGTATTTAATCAAAGGAAGATTATCCTTAGTGAGCCTTATCAACTCAGATGAGCCTTTAAAAATGTAAGTTAGCCTTACCTTGCCATCAGAGACATTTTCCTACTGTCCTTGAAGAAACAAGGCCACTACATTATGAGTCATTCAACTAGAAGAAAGTAAATTCTGCCAACAACCTCATGGGCTTGGGGGAAGATTCCAAGCTCAAAGGAAAATGTAGGCCTGGCTTATATTTATGGCAGTCTTTTGAGACCATAAGCAGTGAGAAGTTGTGTGGGGGTTTTATATTTATTTTATTTTATTTTATTTTTGAGACAGTTTCACTTTATTGCCAATGATAGAGTGTCATGACGTCATAGCTCACAGCAATCTACAACTCTTGGACTCAAGTGATTCTCTTGCCTCAGGCTTCCAAGTAGCTGAGACTACAGGCACCTGCCACAGGTCTTGCTCTGGCTCAAGCTGGTCTCGAGCCTGTGAGCTCAGGCAATCCACCTGCCTCATCCTCCCCAGTGTGTGAGTATCATATACAGTATGTGAAAATATATATAGATACATATGAACACACGCCCTAGAAAATATATTTTATACATTATTTTATGTTATTATATACATTATATAAATATATTTTGTATATGTATTATTTTATCTTATTAAATTATGTATTATCATTTTAAATAGTTGACTATTTTAAATTGCACATGAACTTTATGAACACCCTGTATGTGTAACAGAGGCAGAGGGATTTATCTTCAGGAACTAGCTTTCGTAAGTCCTCAAACCAGCAGTCAGCAGACTAGAGACCAAAGACAACAAATAGTATCAGTTCTAGTCTGAGTCCAAGTCCCAGGACAGAAAAACAATGTCCCAGCTCAAAGACAGTCCAGCAGAGACTTTTCTCGCTTAGCCTCTGCAAGTCTGTTCAGGGCTCCGTGAGACTTGACGAGTCCCGCCCTTTGAGGAGGGTTGTCTGCTTTATCAGTCCTCTGGTTCAAATGCTAATCTCATCCACAAACATATAGATACACAGAATAATGTTTAATCAAATTTCTGGACCCATGGTATAATCTAGGTTATGTATAAAACTCACCCTTCCAAGGAAAACTAACAGGAGGATTTGGTGCGGATCCTGCAAATCTGCTATAAGGCCACATCCAATCCTTGCTAGATGATGCGTGAGCAGGTCTCAGTCTGTCTACAAGTCTACACAGATTACTCCATGTTTTTATATTAATATTTATATGCATTCCATAACATTAATATTCCTTAACATTCAGTGCTCACTCCTTGTTTCAGGTAAATGAATTACTGATCTCCAGTAAGACACTGCCATTCAAAATAGGATTGGGCAATAGGCACATTCTTCAAGATACTTAAAACACTGTGTGTAAGTTAAACAGATCTGAGTGTTTACTAGGTACAAAATAATGCAGTATGTGCTCTGAATAATATAAAGAATATCTACACTGAGATTTTATTCCTAAGGAGCTTTCTATCTAATGAGAACAAAGCAAACCAAATATAAAACTGTGAAAGCTAAAACAAAGTTCTTATAAAGTTCTGTGGGATAATTGGAGGGGAGGGAATCAATTCTTCAGGGTGAGATTGGATCTAACTAGGTGATTATAGGTTTCAGAAAAATGATAATATTTAAAATCAACAATGAAGTTAGATAGGACTTGGAAATGTGGGGATATGGTAGAAAATTACTATATTAACAGAAAAAGGACAAATAGGCCGTGCTGATTCTAAGTACTCTTCAAGGCACAGGAACAGTAAAATGGCCTGGCATGTGAACTTGGAAGATCTGTTTGTATATCACCTCTTTTCCTTATAAACAATCTTAATTTTTCTGAGTCCAAGATATCTCAGGCTTCATGCTGTGAAAATCAGATGAATCATGTGACTGATTTGGTTAAAGTGAAATCTTTATTTTCTTCAGTTACTTCTTGTCACTGAGCTCTGTTGTATTCTAATCAACTGTTGGGTTAGGTGCTTCCCAGAGAATATCTATGCATTATTTTGTTTTCTTTACTTTGGTTGAAACCATCTCATGGTTTTCAGCTTTTAAGAATTTCAATATTATATTTGATTCAGAGCTTTTCTCCACTCCCAGCACCTAAGCATTTGGCTCCAACAACATGGAGGAGCGGGGCAGGGCAGGCAGTTTTGTGAACCTCCTGGTCTCCTGCCTCTGTTCTGTCCCTCTTTTTCCTCTCACGGTGTTGGTCCTGAGACAAGGAAGACAGATCAATCAGTGGATCAGCGATGGAGACTGTGGATGCTTCATACAACCTTTTCATTGTCTGTTGGAAAGTGGAGCGTTCTTTCCTTTTTCTTTCTTTTTTATTATAGCACATGCATATTCCTTTTTGTTCTCATAAATACATCAGTTGGACTTTCTTGAACTCTCCGCAGATGCATTCTGGAAAGAAGCAAAGAACAAGAATAGTTCTCAGACTTTAAGCCTGAGGCTCCGTGCTATCCATTTATGACAATGGGCATTTCTTTCTACGATTAAAGCACCGATGTGTGCATCCACCTCAGTTCTCAGAAACCATCTTGGTTCAGAAGGCCTTTCCTTTCCATTCTTTTCTTTCTCTACTTTATCACGGAATGCTATCAGTAAGTGACCCATGTTTGTTTTCTGGGGTCTGCCTTCTCTGGGTCTCCTGAGCCGATCTCCACGCCCACTGTTTCCTCCTCCCTGGTGCTGAAATCGTCCCATTTGGGCTGACCTCACGGAGCTTACCTCTTAGAATGGGTGCTCCTCCCCTTTTGAGTCTGAATATTCTTCAGAAATTTCTGAGATCTTTCACTGATTACACCCTTTGCAGAGCCTGTTCCTCATAGTATCATTCCAAACTGTTGTGTAGTCCCCACCAGCCTCTAACTTTGTCACCTACATGTAATTTGAAAACTTTATTGAAACTTAACTTACAATTTGGGCACACTTCCTATTTTTCTCTTCCTTTAGTTCAGCTGGAAATGTGGAAGTATTAAAATCTAAGATGCTAACATGCTTGTACCAGAGACACATCTGAATTTTATGAATACAATATCCTCATTCATGTCTCAAATTTTTAAATAGATAGATTTAATATATCCCCTCTATACTTTTGGCCACTGTTATTTTCTTTGAGCCCCTGCTGCCTCTAATTCACATAGACCCGGGTACAAGAGTGAAGAAAAAGATGAGTTTTCAAGAATGGTACAATGCTAATGTATGGGGGTGTGGGCTGCCTTGGTTTTGTGGGTACTCCCCACGTGCCCCTCACATGGCCAGTTGTTTGGAGAAATCTTTCATCTCTCTGGCAGAATATAATTCTTCAATTGCTTAAGCATGGAGGTACATTTCCCAATTGGACTACGCACAAAAATGTGTAGTGTATTGTGTTTTGGCATCTGATCTGCCCCGATGCCTCTGTAGTTGACTCCCTCCTCTCACCGCAGGGCTGTTCCCAGCTCTCCTCAGCTCTGCTTGCTCTTCATGGGGTCATGGTAACCACAGGTTTTTGACACTGCTCTTCCCTATGCACTGTGGAATTTCTCAAATTTCTTAGCGTTTCTGGCCCACTCAGGGATCATCTTCTAGTCTAAGTGATTCTCCCTTCCTTGCCTTGTTACTAATATCTTTTCTTTCATATCTGGAAGCACAAAATGAATCTGAAGGCTACAGTGCACCTTTAGATCTGTACCTTTATCCTTCACTGCTCAATATCCGGGTCATGTTCCCCTGGATGAAGTCTGGTTTATCCTGCTCTTGTTTAAATTGGTGCACAGCACTTGATAAACCATTCTTTTTGCTCTGTCATGAAAAACAGGTTGTCCATCAACTCCCTTGCCCTGCCTTATACTTCTGTGGGTACAGCTTGAGATTGAATTAATACATTTTGACAGTGCAACACATTTGCTCTTATAGAAATTAAATCAACTAATACCACTAGGTGTTTTTTTTTTTTTTTTGTAGATACAGTGATACCAAGCTGCGTATTCTGTATGACTTGCTCTACAGTTGAATTTTTGACCCATTTCACTCTTTTGTTGCAGTCTTTTCAGGTTTGGTTTCTTATGTAACCTATTACTTATCACTCCCTTTTTAATATAAATTATGACCAGTATAACTAAAGA
Source organism: Galago senegalensis (assembly GCA_963575145.1). Taxonomy (NCBI): domain Eukaryota; kingdom Metazoa; phylum Chordata; class Mammalia; order Primates; family Galagidae; genus Galago; species Galago senegalensis. The sequence continues at coordinate 21,782 of CAUYTI010054186.1, forward strand.
TAAAAATTATTTAAAAGATCGCTAGCAGAAGAACCCTTAGGTAACCCAATGAAGTGAGAACTTCGAAAATAAGCTAATGGTGTTATATACATCATAAATTTACTTGCACCGAGTAAGCAAATAGAGCCGATATGGTTTGTGCTAACTCTGATTCTGATCAAACACTTCCTGAATATTTCTCCTTGGATAATCAAAATATTTTTGTATTAGATAAATTGAGGCAATGATATAGATAGATAAATGGATAGATAGATAGATAGATAGATAGATAGACAGATTGCTTTAGTTGTCTCTCCTGCAAATAATCACTTGCCTTAACAAAATTTGAAGAAAGTTTGTAGCCTCAAAGCTATTTCCTTCCCATTTGCCTCATGTTCTAATGTTGTTTCATATTTGGTTACCCCAGAATTATACACAGATGGTCTTTTCTTTAGGATCCCTTGTTTGTAATATTCTTCTTCTAATCTAATACTTTTGTGCATTTTAGTATCCCTGTAAAATCTCTTCCCTTCCATAATTTTTATACCTTGTCAGGTATGAGAAAAAAAGTAAAACATTTTTATTCACTTTCACCTGCAGAAAAATTGGTATTTTCTTTGTAAAGAAATTCAAAAGTAACTATTGTAATTTAGAATTCACAGAGATCTTCCATTTTAGGATGGAAGATTAAACATAACATTTTCCTCCTTAACATTTTAAGACACCATTAAAATGATGAAAACCAGGTAGAAGAAGTAAAAATTCGTAGCATAAACAGAGTAAGAATGGTACATTTCTGGACAAGAGCGTTCAGCATTCCTTAAAGTAGAAAATGAAGTGGTTTCCAAGGAAATGGTGCAGAAGCAGCTAATCTGAGGATGGAAGTGATGATGGGGACACTCTCTCTCCTTCTCCTTACCTCTCTCCTCCTCCCCCTTGAAGAAGAACACTGCTGGGACGCTCACCCTGCCAGACACTTTACCGGCCACAGAGCTGTGCCTGGCCTTCAGCGTCCAGGCACACAGGGGTGTGTTGCCCACTTTCTCTTCTCTGCTACAGTCAGGGGTGGTAGGATGACCCAGAGTGCTCCAAGAACTGTTTCTTTTAATTATTAATTGAACAGATACATACTGAATTCCTACTTAGTGCTAGATGCATGAGGAATGTAGCACAGAATGGCGAGTAAATAAGAAGTGGACTCCACATTCACGAAATCAATCACACAAAAATGTAAAATTATGGCTACAACAGAAATAATTTCCCACAGAAAAGTACAAGTTGCAAGGAGAACAAACAATGGGATATGCACTATGGCCTGGCATGGTCTCACGAAGAGGTGGGAGTTCCACCGGCACGTCTATCTATTCGCTGGTCAGTAGGTGCAGCACCCGCATTGGGAAGAGGATGTTTAAATCACTGAGCTAGGAAGGTGCTGGCAAAGTTAAGATTATGAGAGATGCCCGGTGAGGCCAGAACACACTCAAACAGAAATGTAGGCCAGGTCAGCCTAGTGGGCAGCACAGGGGACCTGTTGAGAGCTAATGGGCCATAGAACTGTAGGATTGGATCATTTTCTTTAAAACTGAGAAGATGTCACTGAGTGTTTGGTGCCACTTAGTGCCCCTTTGTTTGTAGAAAACCTGGTGTAATTCAACTCTTAAAGTTTTGTTTTATTTTGCTTCACTTTCTGGAATTTTTAGGATTATATAAACCTACTGCTTCTGGGAAATCAGTGAGACCGTAAAGTAACTGTCCTTTCACTGCAGTAAATACAGCCTGGGCATTTTTCTTGTCCCTTTGCTTTTCTGGTCTTTCTTTCAAACTCTTGGTTGATATTTCTCATTATCTGCACTGGATTAGTGTTTTACAGGTAGTAAAATCTGCCCGTGTTACATATGCAGTTGAGTGAGGTCAGAAGCATGTGTGCACTCCCACAGCCCTCACACAACCCAGATGTGGAACACAGGCATCATCATCTCAAACGTTTCGTTTGATCTTTGTGGAAAAAAACCCTCACCCCCTTCTTCAGAGAAAATCTAGAAAACTACCTCCCAAAGTGGGTCAGATCCTAGAGACCAAAGCATGACTCAGGTTAAGTCCAGCATGGCAAGTTAGATGAGCTTATCAGAGGTGACACACAAGGACTCCTGCTCCGGGTGACACAGGCATTTCTTCTAGCAGTAGCATTCTTGTCTGCCTGCCCTGTGGTGTTGCCTTAAGTCCCTTCACAATGAATGACACAGAGCTGTTATGTTTTTTGTGGGTTTTTTTGAGACAGTCTTGCTCCCCAGCACTTGGTAGAGTGTTTAGGCATCATAGCTCACAGCAACCTCAGATTCTTGGACCCAAGTGATCCTCTTGTTTCAGCCTCCTGAGTAGCTGGGACTGGGACTACAGGCCCCTTGTCACAATGCATGGCTAATTTTTCTATTTTTAATAGAGATGGAGTCTAGTCCTTGCTCAGGCTGCTCTTGAACTCCTGAGTTCAGGTGACCTTCCCACCTCTGGCTCTCAGGATTACAGGTGTAATACAGGCCACTGGGCCCGGCCTGACACAGAGCTTTACATGGTATCATTACTTGCTCACAGTGAGACACATGAAGCTCATGCAAAAGCAGTCACGCATCGTCATGCAACCCACATCACGTCACGCACCATCATGCAACCCACATCACGTCACGCATCGTCATGCAACCCACATCACATCACGCACCGTCATGCAACCCACATCACATCACGCACTGTCATGCAACCCACATCACGTCACGCATTGTCATGCAACCCACATCACGTCAAGCACTGTCATGCAACCCACATAACGTCACGCATTGTCATGCAACCAACATCACCTCACGCACTGTCATGCAACACACATCACGTCACGCAACGTCATGCAACCCACATCACGTCACGCACCGTCATGCAACCCACATCACGTCACGCAGCGTCATGCAACCCACATCAAGTCACGCATCGTCATGCAACCCACAACACGACACGCACCCTCATGCACCCCACAACACGTCACGCGCCATCATGCAACCCACATCACATCACGCACTATCATGCAACCCACATCACCTCACACATCGTCATGCAACCCACATCACGTCACGCACCATCATGAAACCCACATCATGTCACGCATCATCATGCAACCCACATCACGTCACACACTGTCATGCAACCCACATGACATCATGCATCATCATGTAACCCATATCATGTCATGCACCGTCATGTAACCCACATCACGTCATGCACCATCATGCAACCCACATCACGTCATGCATTGTGATGCAACCCACATCGCAATCTCCCACAAGATGGAAGTTTAGTAGGACAGTTAGCTAAAGGCACTGTGGGACCAGCAGAACAGGCCAAAAGCAGTCAGGGATGATTTGAGTTGGCTATTTGAGGGAGAGAAATCACTAAGGCACCCCAGAAAGTACTCGGCGCTTTTTCTGGGCCCAACAGTTATCTCCCTCCCTGCCTGTCTACTTTGTGATGATCTGCTGAGCACTCGAGGCCAGTACGCTGTGTCCATGAGGCGGCAGGGAGCCTGCATTTTCCCCTTAGCCCTACATTCAGCTCCTAGCAAATCTGATCATGTCCTATGGCTACAGTTTTTTCCTTTTCCAGAGTTTCCTATAAAGGCAATACTACATGACAGAAGGTCCTAGCTGTTCCCAGGCTGGGAGGCACAGTGGTCGAAGCTGCTAGCTGGGCTTGCTGTATGCTCCTGAGTTTTATCAGTTAGCAAAGTGTTCCAGCTGTTCTGTGGAAGTTTGTCACACCTAGTACAGCCAACAGAATAAGGTTCATGTTCTGATCCATCCACCTTGTCCCCTAAAATCTCACCGGGCTGGTGCCAAGGCAGGCCTGAGAAGCAGCTACACTCAGCGTCTGTGTGACGCGGAGGAACCCTGAGCTCAGCTTACCCATAATATTTTAAACGGGCTTTTAATAAACCTGCCCACCCTTTGCCCTGTGTGTGTGACAATCTAGTATAGAGGCTACTAAACAAACCTCTTCCTCAGAAAGAAGACACTATCTCTTCCTTCTGAGAGCTTTGAATATCAAATATCCGTGAAAAGAGAGTCTTCAACAAAAGCTGCCACATTGTGTAGAAATGCTGTCATGAATTGTCACCCAACAATAGACCTTTGCATACGGTTTGCTGCTCTCAGCATAAAGATGTTGAGATTCGCAGCTGACGCACCTATCAGTAATCTCAGCCTGTTCACTCCTGAGTCGTACAAGCACACATTGCTTTATTGCTCTTCTCTTTATTGTGCTCAAATATTGTGATTTTTTTTTCCTTTTTACAAACTGCAGCTTTACAGTCACTGCACCAAACAAGGCTTTGGGAGCATCGCCTTCCCAACGACAGATGGTCACTTTGTGTTTCCTGTCACAGTTTGGTAATTCTTGTAATGTTTCAAAAATTTTCCTGATTATTATACCTGTTATCATGATCTGTGATCAGTGGTCTTTAAAGCTACCATAGAGATTGTTTTGGAGTGCCGCAAACTGTGCCCATGCAAGATGGCAAGCTTAATAAGCTTGGTCTGGGGTCTGAGTGCTCCCCCAACTGGCCATTGCCTACCTCTCACCCTATTCTCTGAGACCGGGTATTAAAATTAGGCCAATTAAAAACCCAACAATGCCTTTGAGTGCTGGAGTGAGGGGAAGAGTCCCACATCTCTCATCCTAAATAAAAAGCTAGAAATGATTAAGCTTAGACACGTCAAAAGTCAAAATCACCCGAAAGCTGGTCCTCTCGTGCCTGCCATTTAGCAAAACTGTGAATGCAAATGAAGTGATCTTGAAGGAAATTAGAAGTGATACTCCAGTGAAACACGAGGAATAAAAGAATGAAATAGTTTTATTGTTCATATGGGGAAAGTTTTAGCATTCTGAATAGAAGATCACAGAAGCCACAACATTCCCTTAAGCCAAAGACTAGTTCAGAGTAAAGCACTCACCCTTTTCAACTCAATGAAGGCTGAGAGAAGTGAGGAAACTACAGAAGAAAAGTTTGAATCTAGCAGAGGTTGGTTCACAAAATGTAATGAAAGAAGCCATCTTTATAAGTGCAAGGTAAAGCTAGTGTGCTAATGCAAAGGCTGCGATCAGTTATCCAGAGAGGTAGTGAAGATGATCGAGGTAGGCAGCAACAGCAGATTTTCATGGCAGGCAAAAAGCGATTGCCACCTAGGACTTTCATAGCTAGAGAGAAGTCAATTCCCAGCTTTAAAGCTTCAAAGGAGAGGCTGGCTCTCTTCTTTGGGGCTAATGGAGCTGGTAACTTCAGGTTACCACTTACCATTGTGAGAATCCTAGGGCCCTTTAAAATAATGCTAAGTCTACTCTGCCTGTGCTCTGTAAATGGAAAAAACAAAACATAGATGACAGCATAGCTCTTTACATCATGGTAAGTCCACTTTTGAGACCTGCCTCTGAGAGCAAAACATTCCTTTCAAAGTATTTCTGCTCCCTGACAATGCGCCTAGTGACCCAAGAGATCTGAAGGACACGTAGGAGGAAATCAAGGTTGTTTGCATGTCTTCTAACTCAACTTCAATTCTTCATCCAATGGAGTAAGGGGAGCTTTTAACTTTTGAGGATGATTATTTAAGAAATACATTTCATAGGCTGCAGCTTCCATAGATAGTGATTCTTCTGATGGATTTGGGCAAAGTAAATTGAAGACTGTTTGGGAAGGACTCATTATTATAGATGCCGTTAGAAACATGCAGTTCATAAGAGAAGGTCAAAATGGTGACACTGACAGGAGATTGAGAGAAGTCCATTCTGTCCTTACAAATGATTTGCAAGAGTTTGAGACTCCCCTGGAGGAAGTCATTGCAGATGTGGAAGAGATAGCAAGAGGAGTAGAATTAGAAGTGGGGCCTAAAGATGTGAAGTAATTGCTACAATCTTATGACAAAACTCAAATGGATGAGGAGTTACTTCTTTTTTTTTTTTTTTGAGACAGAGCCTCAAGCTATCCCCCTGGGTAGAGTGCCGTGGCATTACAGCTCACAGCAACCTCCAACTCCTGGGCTCAAGCGAGTCTCTTGCCTCCGCCTCCCAAGTAGCTGGGACCACAG
>CAUYTI010054188.1:0-20989 GCA_963575145.1 Galago senegalensis
GAGAAGGGGGGAATGGGTGGAGGGAGGGGGATTGGAGGGTTCACTTCTGAGGTTTATCTTACAAGGGTACAAGTGAATCTAAGAGCAGAATGTGAACATTTTAAAATAATAACTAAGAAAATGACATGAAGGCTATGTTAAACAGTTTGATGGAAGTGTTTCAGATTGTGTGTGACAACCCCACACTGTACTCCAGAAGTGCATTAATGTACATAGTTACCATTCAATTAAAAAAAAAAACTACACATGTGTATCCAGTTAATACAATGTACTGTAAGGTGAGAAACTTTACAGTAGCATGTATGAAAGTACTTTATTCTTCTTAGTAATGTATCTCAAGAATGGAAAAAAAGTATCAAATGTACTCAGTACTTCTATGAAACCAATTTATTATTTACTCACACATTTTTTAATGAAAGATCACAACTATAGCCCAGGATGAAGGAGAGAAATGGAGTGGGAAGGGAGGGGAGAAGAGGAGGTTTGTAGAGGGAGGGTAAATAGTGGGACCACACCTATGGAGCATATTGCAAGAGCACAAGTCAAATCTATCAAGTATAGAACATAAACGTCTTAACACAATAATTAAGGAAATGAGGTGCAAGCTATATTAATTAGTTTTATATAAACACCCCAAATTGTATAAAGAAATCAATACATTGTACCCCACAAATGCATAAATGTATTCTTGATGTATGTGTATATCACAATAAAAGGAAATTTAAAAAAAAGAAAGTAGTTCTAGGAGAGAAAATTGATCTTGGCTTTAATATGCTGGAATTGGTAAAAAACAAACAAACAAACAAAAAAAAAAACATTCTTCACAGTAATCACCCACAGAGAAGGCTCTCAAACCACTTTTGTGATGTTTCCAACCTTTGGGAAGAACTTTTTCTGGAGCAAGATCCAAGGAGCAGCATTTCTGCCCTGGCTCTTTGTTTGGCACCCTGTTGAGGCCTCACTCTCTGTCCATCTTTTAAAGCTATGCTGCCCAATGAGGGAATTTTGTGGTGCAAACTTTGGGAAACCTCTTGACTTTTTGAACATAGTTAAGATTTCTAAAGGTCATAGGACATTTTGTCAATCCATGACTGTCTAGTAGCTTCTTTCTTTTACTACAGCCTCTCCTAACCCTTTATTTTCTCATCTAATGCACTTAACTTACCTTTCTAAAGGACTTCTTCTTTTTTTTTTTTATTTATTTTTTAATTGAATGTTAACTATGTACATTCTTATAGGGGTACAGGTGAATCTTTCTAAGAGTAGAATGTAAAGGACTTCTTATGGCAATTAAAATCCACTGGTGTTAAGGGAAGTGTGGTACCCAAAAGATGTTCCATTTTAGTAATATGAATTGAGACAGCCATTGAAAAATCAAATAATATTCTAGAGAAATGTGTTTAGCATTTTGTGGAATAAGTATCACATTGCAAACAAGTCTTGACAGAAGGCATATTGTACTCTCAAACTCCTCTATTTGCAGAGGTGTGTAAACCACATTTTCTAAGATCAAATAAGGTGCCCTATCTGAGGTTATTCAGGTTATAAGTGCACAGCTCCACCTGGCCAGATTAATACATTAAAATAGAATTTTAGAATTTGCCTAGATCAGTGATGTTCTCTCACAATTTTTGTGATCCTATTTTTTGGTTCTTTTATTTCTGATTCACAATAACAAGTATTCTCATTTACTTTGGATGCTGAGAAACAAAGTTTGTCCCACAATCCCAATTCAATATTGCTCTGCCCACACCCTTTCAGACCCAACTTCACTGCTTTCTTATTTTGTTCATTTAATTTCCCCAAATAGATGAACTCCTCTCCCTGCTTTGTAAATAAGGACTCCCTGGCAACAAGTCCCCCCTCATGGTTGTGAGTTTCTTCCTCTAACTCTCCTGCCAAGCACCAAAGGCCACCCCCGGAGTGGTGTGATGACTTCCTTGACTTCAGGGCGTTCATTCACAATGTCTATGCAAGTCTCCTAACTTTTGCTATATTCAGGCTCAGTTATACTAGAGCTATTACACTTTCCCACATGTCCATCCAGGCAAATCACAGAACTGGGTGTCTGTTGAGTCTTTAGGAATCTTGCAAGGAACCCCTGAAGATCAAAACACCTACAATATCTTAGAGTTTCCACTTCATTGTCAACTGGCTCATAGCACCAAGCAGGCATTCTGTCCACACAATGGAATGCTGTCCAACAATCTGGAGCACACACATGACAACACAAAAGAATATTGAAATAATTTGAATGAAGTGTGCTTCAGAAGCAGGTAAAGATATAAGATCTGCAGATCCCAAGACTCACAGCTACGCACCACCTTATAAATTCTCTAGGTACTTTGAGATGCAAGTAAAGATTTTGTCCCCAAATGAGATTTTTAAGCAGAATTATTGAGACAAGATGTCACATAATAAATTACACATATCTAAAGCATACACCACAATTAAGATGGTGAACACATTTATCATATCAAAGTTCCCCCCTCCTTATACCTCCATCCTTTTCTCTAGGCAACCACTGATCTGCTTTCTGTCACTAACAGCTTGATTTGTATTATTGTAGAGTTTTACATAAAAGGAATCATATAGTATATATTCTTTTATATCTGGCTTCATTCACAAAAATTATTTTGGTATTCTTTTATGTTGTCATGTGTGTGTTAATAGTTTATCTCTTTATATTGTTGGATAGTATTTCACTCTATGGATAATATCACAGTTTGTTTTTTCACTCACTTCATTGGACATTTGGGAAATGTTAGCACTTTGGGGCTATAATAAATAAAATTTCTGTGCAAGATTTTGTGTGGACGTATGTTCTTTTTCATTTTTTGTTGTTGTTGTTGCTGTTGTTTTGTTTGTTTTTGAGACTGAGTCTCACTATGTCACCCTCAGTAGTGTGCTGTGGCATCACAGCTCACAGCAACCTCAAATTCTTGGGCTTAAGCTATTCACTTGAGTCAGCCTCCCAAGTAGCTGGGACTACAGGTACCTGCCACAACACCCAGCTATTTTTTGGATGTAGATGTCATTGCTGTTTGGCAGGCCTGGGCTGGGCTCGAACCCACCAGCTTCAGTATATGTGGCTGGCTCCCTAGCCCCTGAGCTACAGGTACTAGGCCCATATGTTCTTTATCTTTTGGGCAAATAGCTAAGACTGGAATGACTGAATCATAGGGTAGATGTATGCTTAGCTTTTTAAGCAACTTTCAAAAAGTTTTCAAAGTGGTCTTGTGAATTTATTTTACCACCGGCCCTACAAAAGAGTTCTTATTCTTCCATATCCATACCAAAACTTGATATGGTCAGGTTTTAAAATTTCATCTATTCTTATAAGCAGAGTGGCATATAGAAATATCTCAGTGTGGCTTAAATTTGTGTTTCTCTAAAGCCTAATGCTGTTGGGGATTTTCTTGTGCTTGTTGGCCACTTGGATACATGAATCTTTTGTGAAGTTGCTCATTTTTTTTATTGAATTATTTTCTTAATATAAACTTGTGTGAGTTCTCTATGTATTCATTTTATCAAATATATACTACCTTTTCAAGAGCAAAAAATTTATGTTTATTATTTATATTTATCCACTTTATTTGTCCTTTTATGGTTCTGTCTGGCTTGATGTCTTATCTAAGAAATTTTTGCAACATTGTGAAGATTTTCTTGCATATTTCCTTCTTGAAATTTTAGGATCTATATTTAGGCTTGTGATCTACTTTAGTTAATTTTTATACATGGGCAGGGGTGTAAGTTGAAGTTTATTTCTTAAATATGGATGTGAAATTGTCTCATCCTCATTTTCTGGAAATAATTTCTCTACTGGGCAGTGCCTGTGGCTGAAAGGAGTAGGGTACCAGCCCCATATGCCAGAGGTGGTAGGTTCAAATCCAGCCCCTGGCCAAAAACTGCAGAAAAAAAATAGAATTTCTCTCCTGAATTGTCTTTGCACCATTGTCACAAGTCAACTGTGTGTCTATTCAGGACTCTGTTCCGTACCATTAATCTACTTGTCTATTTTTACTCCTTTACACACTGTTTTGATTACAGTAGCTTTATTGTAAACTTGAAATCAGGTGGTTTAGACCTCCATTTTTGCTCTGTTTCAAAATTATTTGAGGTATTGTAAGTCTTTGCATTTCCACATGAGCTTTAGCATTCATCCTGACAAGTCTTCGTATTTTGATTGGGCTTGCATTGAATTTATAGGTTACTTTAGGAAGAATAGACTTATGTAGAGTATCAGACTCACAAAAACAAGATAAATACCTTTAATGTTTAATTGTTACAATTCCTCATAATTCCTCAGCAATGTTTTGTAGTTTTTTAAGCATACAAATGTTTTATATCTTTTTTCAGAATTATCCCTAAGTATTTTATATATAATGGTTTTGTTAAAGTTATTGCTTTAACAACTGATTATTCATCACTAGTATGTAAAAATGAAATTTCATACATTGATCTTGTATCCTGCAACTTTGCTAAACTCACTTATGAATTCTGATAGACTTTTTTATAGATTCCTTTGAATAGTGTACACAGATAATCATGTCATCTGTTAATGAAGATTCTTTTACTTCTGCTTCCATCTAGATACACCTCATTTATTTTTCTTGCCTTACTGCAATAGTTACAACCCATATGCTAAGATAAAATAGAAGTGTTGAGGGCAAACCACCTTGTCTTTTTCCTGATCCTAGTGGGATATGTTTTTTATCATTAAGAATGTTAGCTTCAGGTATTTCGTAATTGTTCTTTATCAGGTTGAGGAAATTATGTTTATAAAATTGTTTGCTGGAAAAAAATTTTATTCAGAATGATAAATTCAAATTTATTTCTATTCTTTTTTTTTGCTTATTAGTATGATGAAGTATATTGACTGATTTTTGAATGTGAAACTAACTTTGCATTCCTGAGATGAAATCCTTAGTCATGATGCATCTTATTTCTGTATTGTATTTATATATAATCATATATTTGTTATAATTATATATTTATATCTTTTTTGTATTGATGCATTCAACTAGATAGTATTTTGTTTAGAATTTCTATACCTAACCAGGTTTATTAGTTTTTACAAACTAAGAACATTTTTTACAGTTTTTTTCCTTGTGTTTTTCTTTGTTAATTTTACTATTGCCTCCAGTATCATTGAATTGGTTTGGAAATATTCTATCTTCTTTAGTTTTTTTGAAAATGCTGTGTAAATTGGCATTACTGCTTCTTTAAATATTCAGTAAAATTCACCTCTGAATTATTGTTCCAGATTTTCCTTGTGGAAAGATTTTTGACCACAAATTTCATCATATATATATACACACATATATGTGTCATACATATGTGTATATTATATGATATATATGTATATATGACATGAAATATATAATTATATATAATGTATACATATATGTATAAAATAGAATTATATATTTTATATGTATAAAATATATAACACATATATATGCATATATGTATGATGTATAAATGTATATATGATATATACATATAGGTGTATATGTATGTGTATGTATATACACTATATATACGTATGTATATGAAGCTATTAAGTTTCTTCCAGAGTGAGCTTTGATAGTTTGTGTCTTCCATGGAATTTTTCCATTTCATATAAGTTGTAAAATTTTTAAGGATAATAGTGTTTATAATATTTCCTGATTATCCATTTAATATCCATAGAAACTATAGTGGTGTCACTTGTATCACTGGATATTGGTAGTTTACGTTCTCTCTCCTAGTCTGGCTGAAAGTTTATCAGTTTCACTGATATACTCTCAAAGAATCATCTTTCACTCCAATAATTTTATTGTTTTTATATTTTATAGTTCACTGATTTCTGGTTTATTTTTTATTTCCCTTTTGTCCCTTTTTTGGGGGGGGACTAATTTAGATTTATTTGCTCTTCTTCTAGTTCCTTAAGACAGAAGATGAGATCACTAATTGGAGACCTTTCTTATTTTTGAATAAGGCCATTCAGTGTTACAAATTTCTCATGAGTCCTACTTAACCCTAGCCCATAGTTTCTGACATGCTGTGATTTAATTTTCATTCAGTTAAAAATATTTTCTAATTTTCATCTTGATTTCTTCTTTAACCTGTGGGGTTTTTTTTATTAAATCATAGCTGTGTACATTAATGAAGTCATGGGGTACAGTGTGCTGGTTTTATATATAATTTGAAACATTTTCACCAAAATGGTTAACATAGCCTTCATGGCATTTTCTTAGTTATTGTGTTAAGACATTTATAGTCTACATTTAGAAAGATTTGCATACACCCTTATAAGATGGACCATAGGTGTGGTCCCACCAATCACCCTCCCACTACCCATCCTCCCCCTTCTCCTCCCGTCCCTCCCCCCTGTCCCCAAATTCTTGGGCGATAATTGGGCGACTGCTTTCCTATGAAAGCTATAAACTAGTTTCATAGTAGGACTGAATACATTGGATAATTTTTCTTCCATTCCTGAGATACTTCGCTAAGAAGAATATGTTCCACCTCCATCCATGTAAACATGAAAGAGATAAAGTCTCCATCTTTCTTTAAGGCTGCATAATATTCCATGGTATACATATACCGCAATTTATTAATCCATTTGTGGATTGATGGGCACATGGGCTTCTTCCATGATTTAGCAATTATGTATTGGACTGCAATAAACATTCTGGTACCAATATTTTTGTTGTGATGTGATTTTTGGTCTTCTGGATATATACCTAGTAGAGGAATTACAGGATCAAATGGCAAGTCTATTTTTTTAGTTCTCTGAGTGTTCTCCAAACATCTTTCGAAAAGGGATGTATTAGTTTACATTCCCACCAGCAGTGTAGAAGTGTTCCCTTTTCTCCAAATCCATGCCAGCATCTCTGGTTTTGGGATTTTGTGATGTGGGCTAATCTTACTGGAGTTAGAAGATATCTCAAAGTAGTTTTGATGTGCATTTCTCTGATGACTAATGATAATGAGCATTTTTTCATATGTCTGTAGGCCATGCACCTGTCTTCTTCAGAGAAGTTTCTCTTCAAGTTCCTTTCCCACCCTGAGATGGGATCACTTGTTCTTTTCTTGCTAATACACTTGAGTTCTCTGGATTCTGGTTATTAAACCATTGTCAGAGGCATAACCTGAAAATATCTCCTCCCATTCTGAGGGCTGTCTGCCTGCTTTATTTACTTTGTACTTGACTGTGCAGAAGCTTTTTCATTTGATCAGGTACCAATAGTGTATTTTTGATGTTGCTTTGATTGCTCAAGGGATCCTCCTCATAAAATTTTCACCCAGGCTGATATCTTCAAGTGTTTTCCCTACACTTTCTCCTAATACTTTTATAGTTTTATGTCTTAAATTAAATCTTTAATCCAGTGAGAGTCTATCTTAGTTAATGGTGAAAGGTGTGGGTCCAGTTTCAATCTTCCACAGGTCACCAGCCAATTCATCCAGCACCATTTGTTAAATAGGGAATCTTTTCCCCACTCAATATTTTTAATCGGCTTGGCAAAGATCAGAAAACAGCAAGTAGCTGGGTTCATCTCCTGATTCCCCATTCTGTTCCATACATCTACCTCTCTGTTTTTGTGCCAGTACCATACTCTTTTGATCACTATCAATTTATACTATTGTGTGATGTCTGGTAGAGTGATTCCTCCTGCTTTGTCTTTATTTTTGAGTAATGTCTTGGCTATTCAAGGTTTTTTCTGATTCCATATAAAACGAAGTATTATATTTTCGAGATCTTTAAAGTATGATAGTGGGGCTTTAATAGGGATTGCATTAAAATTATATATTGCTTTGGGTAGCATGAACATTTAAACAATGTTGATCCTTCCCAGCCATGAGCATGGTATGTTTTTCCATTTGTTAACATTTTCAGCTATTTCTTTTCTTAGGGTTTCATAGTTCTCTTTATAGAGATCTTTCACATCATTTGTTAGGTAAACTCCCTAATATTTCATCTTCTTTGGCACTATTGTGAATGGGATAGAGTCCTTGACTGTTTTTTTCAGCTTGACTATTGTTGGTATATATGAAGGCTACTGATTTATGAGTTTCATTTTGTAACCTGAGATACTGCTATATTCCTTGATCACTTCTAAGAGTTTTTCAGTAGAATTCCTGATGTTTTCCAGATATAAAATCATATCTGCGAAGAGTGAAAATTTGATCTCTTCTGATCCTATATGTATACCCTTGATTGCCTTTCTTCCCTAATTGTGATGGCTAAGACTTCCATTACAATGTTAAAGAGCAATGGAGACAATGGGCAACCTTGCCTGGTTCCTGATCTCAGTGGAAATGATTTCAATTTAACTCTATTCAATACAATATTGGCTGTAGGTTTGTTGTAGATGGCCTCTATCAACTTAAGAAATGTCCCTTCTATACCAATTTTCTTAAGGGTTATGATCATTAAGGGGTCCTGGACATTATCAAAAGCTTTTTCTACATCAATTGAGAGAATCATATGGTCTTTGTTTTTTAATTTATTTATGTGATGAATTATGTTTATACATTTACATATGTTGAATCAGCCTTGGGACTCTGGGATAAAACCTACTTGGTCATGGTGTATAATTTTTTGATGTGTTGCTGGATTCTATTTGTTAGGGTCTTGTTAAATATTTTTGCATCAATATTCATTAGTGATATTGGTCTATAATATTCTTTTCTTGTTGGGTCTTCTCCTGGTTTGGGTATCAAGTTGATGTTTGCTTCATAGAAGGTATTGGGTTGTATTACATCTTTTCCTATATTTTGGAAAAGGTTGAGTAATATAGGTACTAGGTCCTCTTTGAATGTTTGGTAGAATTCTGATGTGAAGCCATCTGGTCCCAGGCTTTTCTTTTTAGGGAGATTTTGTATAGTTGATGCTATTTCAAAACTTGGTATAGGCCTGCTCAACATTTCCACTTCATTCTGGTTGAGTCTCAGGAGGTGGCGTGCTTCCAAGTATTGGTCAATTTCCTTCAGATTTTCATATTTCTAAAACTAAAGTTTCTTGTAATATTAAGGATTTTTTGAATTTCTAAGGGGTCTGTTGTTATTTCATCATTACCATTTCTGATTGATGAGATTAGAGATCTTACTCTTTTTTTCTTGGTTAGGTTGGCCAAAGGTTTATCTATGTCATTGACCTTTTCAAAAAACCAGCTTTTTGATTTATTGATCTGTTGTATAATTCTTTTGTCTTCAATTTCATTTAATTCTGCTCTACTTTTGGTTATTTCTTTTCTTCTGCTTGATTTGGGATTGGAATGTTCTTTCTTTCCAATTGCTTGAGATGTCCCATTAAGTTGTTAACTTCCTCTCTTTCTGTTCTCTTGAGGAAGGCTTGCAGTGCTATAAATTTCCCTCTTAGGACTGCCTTTGCGGTATCCCAGAGGTTCTGATAATTGGTGTCTTCATTATTGTTTTGTTCCAAAATTTGGTAATTTCCTTCTTAATCTCATCTATGACCCAGTTATTATTCAGCATAACCTTATTTAGCCTCCATGTTTTCATGAGTCTGCAGATTCCTGTTGTTACTGAGTTCAACTTTTATTCCATGATGGTCCGAGAAGATTCAAGGAATAATTTCTGTTCTTTTAAATTTGCTGAGGTTTGACTTGTGGCCTAAGATGTGATCAATTTTGGAGTATGTTCCATGGGCTGATGAGAAGAATGTGTATTCAGTTTTGTTAGGATGAAACGTTCTGTAGACGTCTGTTAAATCCAAATGTTAAATGGTTCAGTTTAATTCTAAAATTTTTTTGCTTAGCTTCTTATTGGAGGATCTGTCCCACACTGCCAAAGGAGTGTAAAAATCTCTGACTGTTATGGGCCTGGTGGAAATCAAGTTGCTCATGTCCGTTAGACTCTCTTCTCTCTTATAAATTGAAGCTCATTCTGGTTGGGTTCATAAATGTTAATAATTGAAATTTCATCATAGTGAGAGTTACACTTAACTAATATGAAGTGACTATCCTTTTGTTTGTTTAAAGCCTATCGCATCTGCAAATAAAATTGCAACACCTGCTTTTTTCTCATTTCCATTTTCCTGAAATATAGATGACCATCTGTTCACCCTGAGTCTATGTTTATCTTTTAAGGTAAGATGAGATTCTTGTATGCAGCAGATATCTGGACTGAGTTTTTGTATCCAGTCAGACAACCTGTGCCTTTTTTGAGGACAATTTAAGCCATTCACATTAATTGAGAATATTGATAAGCCTGGTAGAATTTGTAGTATCAAGTTTTTCAGAAGTTCAGCGGGCATTTTTAATCTTTTTGCCACTGTGAAAGTTGGAATTTGATCAAAAGTTTCTGGGTGAGTTTACTTTTGTGGTGGAACTGGTCATTGGAGGATAGTTCTGAGAATATCCTGGAGAGCTGATTTAGTTATGGCAAATTTCTTCAACATGTGAATGTCATTAAAGTATTTAATTTTTCCATCATAAATGAAGCTCAGTTTAGCTAGACACAGGATCTTGGATTGAAAGTTATTTTGTTTTAGGATGACCACCCTCTTCTAGCTTGAAAGTTTTCTGCAGCGAGATCTACAGTCATTCTAATATTCTTCCCCTTGTAGTTTATTGTTTTCTTACATCTGGCTACTTTTAGACTTTTCTCTTTCATATTAAATTTAGTGAAGTTAATTGTGATCTGCCTGGGGGATGTCTTATTCAAGTTGAGTCATGCTGGGGTTCTGAAACTGTCTGCTATCTGAATTTCAGAATGTCTTGGCATATCTTGAAAGTTGTCTTGCATAATTTCATGAAGAAGACCCTTTGGGTTTTCTGAAGTAACTTCATCACCTTCAGTGATTCCTAAAAGGCAAATATTAGTTTTCTTCATATTGTCTTAGAGCTCTCTGAGAGAATGATCCATTTTTGCTCGCCATTTCTCTTCCTCTTTGAGTGCTTGGCTCTGTTCAAAAGCTTTATATTCAATGTCAGAGATCCTTTCCTCTGCCTGCTCCATTCTGTTAGCAAGGAATTCTACCATATTTTTCAGATCTTTGAGGGCTGTAAGCTCTTGCCTCAATGTGTCCAAGTCTTTGGTCATTTTATCTTTGAAATTGTTGAATTCTTGAGACATTTTTTGAATAATTTGAAATTCTGATTCCCTTCTTTCCTCCATTCTGTTGATCTTATTTGCTATCCAGACTTTGAACTTGATGTCTGACATCTCAGCCATCTGTTTATGGATGGGGTATTCAGTTGCATCTTCCATGTCCTTCCTTTGGGGGGGTTGATCTACTCTGGTTATTCATGTTACTGGAGTTTCTCTGCTGATTCTACCCCATGCTTAATTTACACTGTTTGGCTTTTCTCTTAGAACTTTGCCAAAGACCCATACAGTGCTACAGCCTGGGAAACTAGGGGCCTCCTTTGTTTGGTGGGGCTAAGTCACTCTATCTTGTTTTTAGCTGGTCTCCCGTCTACCCTGGTAAACCAGTTACTCTGGACTGAAGTCTCAGCCAGGGAGAAATACGAGCAATTAAGTTACCCTGCCCCCCATAGACGACAATTGGAAAATGAAAAAAATCACACCTTTCTGCAACCACACACCCAGGGTAGTACTTTGAATAGTCCTTGGGTGATTGGCCCAGTTCAAGAGGTCCAGTCAGCCTCTGATCTCAGATAGGGGAATTCAAAAGGTCTCTGGCAACTAGATAGCAGGGGTCTGCTGGCAGGTCAGTTATGACTGGCTCTGGTGCTTTGTGAGGTCAGAAGGACCAACCCAGCAAATGAATTAGTCTGGGAAGGTTGATGCCTTTTTCCCCACCTTGTACCTCTGTTACACCCAGTCACTGGTAACCCTAGTGGGGCTGGGGCTGTTACCCAGTTCACTCCAATGAGCAGATGCTCTAGGGGTTTATGCCTGCCTGAGTCAGAGAGAGATCTATGTCTCCTCAGCCAGGTCTCTGTTCTTGGCCACTATCCAGCATGGGGAGGTGAGCCCTAAGAACCTCGGGTGTTTAATGGAGGTGGAGTGGTTCACTCAGTTCCCACCATGCCCCAGACTGATGTTGCTGGCAGAACAGCACAACTTCACAGAGTTTGTTTCTGTCCTGGTTATCAGACACTGCTTGAGGTGACAGACACCACAACTCAGTTCCGGGCAGTGGCAAGCAGTTGGAGCTCACACTGAGCTGCCAATTCATGTCTCTGCCAGTCTGTCTTTATCTCAGTTATGATTCCCTGGGGGCCAAGTGCGTCAGCCCCTCCCTGGAAGTCTGCCAGCTCTGCGCATGTATTCTAGTCCCCACGCTCCTTTACTCATGTCCCAGGTCCATCTGCCAGTAGCTGCCACTGGAGAAGGTGCCTGGCTTCCTCTGGTTGTCCAGAGAGACAGGGTGTGTCTGTCCAAGATAGCTGCCCCAGGGCCATGAGCCTTATTGTTCCCACCACTGCTACTGTTGTTCTATGCCTGGGGGCACTGCCATGGCTCCTGTAAGGTTCCCTCTCAGCTGATCGTCCTCTCCTTACTCCCATAATGCAGAACCAGCACAGCCAAGCAAGGGTCCTTCCCCTGTCCACACCTCTCAAGAAAATGCCCAAGAATGTGGACTTCATGGAAGACAGGCTTCCAGACCTTGAGGTGAGAGTGGAGGGGAGTTCTGGGAGTTCAGAGTTGCAGAATATATACAATTTTATATAGTTTTATGCCTGGCAGGAGAGTACCATGGCACCCTAGTATGGGTAGGAGGTCCAGTTTTTAGAGGGTCTCTCTCATGGAATGGAATAGGAGGACATTTGGACTCTGCTCGCTTGTTTGTATGGAGTTTACTGTGAGTCCTTCTCATGGGGGAGGGGACTCCTGTCTGCTTGGTGATGTATTCAGTACCTTTTGATTGGATCTTTGGTGTCACAGCTCACCTCAGCAGGGTTGATATGTGTTCTTCAACCTTCTCTGTTGGCTCAGCTCCAAACCATTGGATTACTTGTTAAACTTCTGTCTGTTAACTCTCCTGGATGGGAGCCTTTGTGGAAAGCTAGCTGCATTCTGCCATCTTACCTCCACCCCCTGACCTGTGGGTTTTTAAAAAGTGTCACATTTATAAAGTTTTCAAATATTTGGGAATTTTCCAGATAATTACATTTAATTATAATACATATACATACAGCATATTTGGTATGACATTATTGAGATTACTTTTCTGGCCTAGAATATGATCAATTGGCAAATTTTGCATGTGCATTTGAGAGAATGTGTATTCTCTTGCTGAGTGTTCTATAAATGCCAGTTGTGCCAAGTTGGCTGAGTAGTGTTTGTCAAATCAACTGTATCTTTTTTGACTTTTGTGTCTACCTATTCTATCAATTATTGAAATAGAGGTGTTAAAATCTCTATCTTTAATTGTGGATTTTTCTTTCCCTTTTTTTATTGAAGCTTTGTCAATTTTTGCTTCATGTATCTTGAAGCTCCATTACTAATGGCATACATATTTGGGATATTCACATTTTCATGATTGATAACCTCTTCATCTTTGGAGATAAACTTCCTTATCCCTGGTAATAATAATTAGTTTTTAAACTAATCTTAGCATACTATATCTTTTCTATGCATTTTTTATATGTTAATATACATTGTGGTTTGGGTAGGCAATATATAGTTATTGTGTATTAACTAAAATTTTTATTTTAAGACAATTATAAATTCACATGTGGTTGTAAAAAATAATACAAATAATACAGAGACGTTTTGTGGTCTGATTTTCCCAATGGTAAAATCTTGCAAAATAATAGTAAAATACCATCTGAGATATTGAGATTGATAGAGTCAATATACAGAATTTTTGCTTCATTTCAAGAACCTCTTGAAGGCTTTTTAAGTGAAGCAAATTTTATAGCCACACCCACTCCTCTGCTACTCTGACTTCTTCCTTAATCCCTGACAACTACCAATCTATTGTCCATTTCTATAATTTTGCCGATTCAGGAAAGTGATTAAGTGTAATAATACACTATGTAATCTTTTGGGATTATATTTTGTTTTACTTAGTTTAATTCCTAGGGCATAGTAAAACATGCATATCAATAGTGTATTCTTCTTTACTGCCAAGTAGTATTCCATGGTATGAATGTAGCACAGCTTAACCACTGGCCTGTTGAAAGATATCTGAGTTATTTCCAATTTGGAGTATTACAAAGTTGTTATAAACAACTTTATATACAGATTTTTGCGTGAACATAAGTTTTCATTTCTCTGGGATAAATGTTAGAAGCACAATTGCTGGGTTGTGTTACATGATAATTATGTGTTTTATTTCTAAAGAAAGTGCCAAACTGTTTTCCAGAATGGCTATACTATTTTATATTCCCACAAGCAAAGTCTGAATGCTCCAGCTTCTCTGCATCCTTACCATTTTTTTTTATTTTAGCAATTTTGTTAGATATGATGTAGATTCTAAATATTTTACTAGTCTTTAGTCAGACATGTGGTTTACAAATATTTTCTCCCTACCTAGTAAGAAAGTCTCTCACAGGACAGAATATTTTTCATTTCAATGAAGTCCAATTATCAGTTTTTCCTTTGATTGATAATGCTGTTAGTATCAAGTATAAGAACTCTGCCTATCTCTAGATCCTGAATATATTCTCCTAATTTTTTCCAAAAAATTTTATAGCTTTACATTTTACATTTAAGCCTGTGATGTATTCTGAGTTAATTTTTGTATAAGGTATGAGAGTTATATATTTTTTCTTTTGGTTCTAGATACCAAATTATTTTTGCACAGCTATCCCTCCTTCACTGAATTGTGTCCTTACCTTTGTCAGATATTAGTTGGCCATATCTGTGTACACCAATTTCATGGTTCTTTGTTCAATTACACTGTTCTGTCTATCCTTTAGCCTACATCACATTTGTCTACCACCGCTACAAATTAAATATTGAATTGAGCATAGACTGTTTTCTCCCATTATATTCTTCTTTTGAAAAATTGATTTTTAATTATTTTGGTTCCTTCGTCTTTTATATAAATTTAAGAATAATCTGTTTATATTTATGAGAAATCTGGTTGGAATTTTGATGGAAATTATGTTAAACCTGTTTATCAATTTTAGGAGAAGTGACAATTTTACTGCATGAATCTTACAATCATGAACATGGTATTTATTTTATTTAGATTTTCTTTGTCTTCTTTCCTCAGCATTTTGTAGCTTTCTACATGTTTTTTACATGTTTTTGCAGGTTTTGCTTACATTTACAGTTAAGTACTTAAATTTCGAGCGATCAAAAATAGTACTGTATTAATAGTTTTTCCAAGATGGCAGAATGGGAACTTTGCTAGGATACCTTAGAAACTTGGAAATAGCAAAATACTGGATAGAGATGCACACTGTGAACATTTATCCAAGAGAAAACACAACAGTTAAACATAAAAGTGAAAGAAAACTTAAGATACTGGGAAAAAGAAACCAGTCAGCAGCCCACATTGCAGGGTCTGATGGGAAACTGAGAGTCCCAGTACATGGGACACATCACTACTGGGGACCTACATCACTCAGGAGGTGGAGAGCTCCTTGATAATTCCAAACCGTGGATCTGCATTGGGGAGAAATCAAGAGACTGTGAAAAACTTTACTAGGAGATGTCCCAAGTGCCCCAGACCTGGACTCCAATAGGAGACCATTCCTGATCCCAGCTCACAGAGGACCATGCAGAAACCTGACAACTAGCAGGTTAGTCATCATTTCGAGAGTCTCAGGTTGTGGTTTGTAAATCCAGTCTGAAGCAGGAAAGGGGCCCCACAGCCAGAATGGAGAGGTGAGTGTGGCATTAGGCCTCAGCCATGGCAAGTGGTGCGATGAAATTGGGCACCCCTGCTTTGTGAGGCCAGAACAGGAGGAGATCTCCCTGAAAGACATGATTTTGACCTGGGAAACAAGTTTTATGGCCTGGGACAATTTCATGGACTGAGAGCAAACTGCTAATGAGTTGGCTGACTGTCCCATTTGCTGCCAGGGTTGGGCTATGGGAGGGAGTCCCACAGGATAAGGAGCATAAGAGTTAGGCATATTCTGCTACTGAGTGCTAGACAGTGGAGACCAGGGACATCATTCTTCTCCATCTAGGTCTTTGGTGAGCAGCAGTTGTTGTGCTCCTTACTGAGGCATTTCTCCAAAAGCCTGAGGACTGACTCTTGAAACTTGTTAAGGCCAGCCCTGTGCCCGTCACTGGGGGCCTGAGAGTGGGTTTGCCTGGATACCTGACCAACTATGCCCCCACCCTCACCTCAGAGGTGCATCAAGGGAACCTAAGCACTAAACATTGTGCAGCCCAACTCAATGCCTGGTACACTAGTACTTCTAGTTAATAAAGGGCAAACAGAAGGACTTTATCTGACAAATGCAATCAGTGTAAACTAATTTTTTGTACCTTCAATGAATCCCAAACAATAAAAGAAAAATTTTTTTAAAAATGAAGGCCAAGTATAAACCCTGCTGCCACCACCACAGCTGGCTCTCACCTGCAAGTGCCACCTAGTGGCCTAGAGGTTAAACTACACATCCTGCTGCCTTTTCTGATATCTCCCCAAAGGACCTCACTACTCACAAGCAATGAATCCTGATCAAAATAAAATTTTTGAAATACCAGGTAAAGAATTCAAAATATTGATTTATAGAAGCTCAATGAGGTCTGAGAGAAATATGAAAACAATTACAAAGAAAATCTACTCAAGATGTGAATGAGAAATTTACCAAAGAAATATATATCTTAAAAATAACCCCAGAACTTCTAGAAATGAAAAATTTGTTGAAGGAAATACAAAATACAATTGAAAGCTTCAGCAATAGACTAGACCAAGCAGAAAGGAGAATCTCAGAACTTGAAGACAGGACATTTGAATTAATCTAGTGAGACAAAAATTTATTTAAAAGAATAAAAAAGAATAAGCAAAGCCTTCAAGAAGTATGGTACTACATAAAGCAACTGAACTTCCAAATCATTGGTATTTCTGAGGGGAAAAAAAGTGAAAAGTTTAAATACCTTATCTAAGTAAATAATTGGCAAAAATCTTTCCTAATTAGGAAGAGATTTAGGCATACAGGTATAAGAGAATCAATGAATATCAGGAAAATACATTGCAAGATAGATTTCATGATGACATATATAAGATCATCTACAATCAGCAAGAGAAGAGTGTCTAGTCACTTTTAAAGGAAACCTCATCAGACTAATAGTGAACTTCTCTGGAGAAACATTACAAGCCAGAAGAGATTGTAATCCTATTTTCTCAACTCAAGATGGATCAAAGACTTACATGTAAGACCTTAAATTGTAAAAATACCAGAAGAAACCCCAACAAAAATGCTTTTGGACATTGTTCTAGACAAAGAATTTTTTACTAAGACCTCAAAACTAAATGTAATCAAAACAAAAAGAATCAAATGGGACTTAATTAAACTAAAAAGCTGCACAGCAAAAGAAATAACCATTATAGTGAACAGACAGCCTACAGAATAGGAGAAAATATTTGCAACCTATGCATCCAACAGGGGACTGATCTCCAGACTTTATAAGGAATTCAAACAACTCAACAACAATAACAAAAAATTACATTAGTAAGTTGGCAAAGGACAGACATTTTTCAAAACAAGACATACAAACAGCCTACAAACATATGAACAAATGCTCAGCATCACTAACAATCAAAGAAATTTAAACTAAATTTAAACCTCAGTGAGTTAGTGTCTTATACCAGTAAGAATAGCTATTATTAAAAAGTCAAAAAATAACAAATATTGATGAGGATATGGAGAAAAGAGAGTGCTTATGCACTGTTGGGAATATAAAGTAGTAGCACAACTTCTATGGAAAACCAAAAAAATTTCTCAAGGAATTTAAAACAAAGCTACCACTCAATCCAGCAAACTAGTGGGTATATACCTAGAGGGGGAGAAATGATTATATCTAAAAGATAAAAAAAAAGATTCCTGCACTCCAATGTTTATCCCAGCAGTATTCACAATGACAAAGGTAGGAAATCAACCTGTGTCCATCAACAAATGATTGGATAAGGAAAATGTAGTGTGTATATCTCTCTGTGTGTGTATACAAAAAGCCAAATATGACATGTTTTCCTTTATAAGTGGTAGTTAAATACACATGGACATAGAATGTGGAATGATAGTAATTGGAGACTCAGAAGAGTGGGGAAAGGGTCAGAGATGAGAAATTACTTACTATTTGGGTGATGGTTACACAAAAGCCCAGACTTCACCACTATGAAATGTATCCACGTAACAAACCTAAACTTGTACTCCTTAAATTTATACAAATAAAAACAAAACAAAATAAATATTATTATATTTTAATTGAGGTTTCCATGTGCCTATTACTTATCTATAGGAATATAATTTATTTTATGTGCTTATCTTTCATTTGTGAACTTGGTAAATTCACTTATTAGTTCTAGTCATTTTTTTGTGCAGATTTCTTGCAGATTTCCACACAATCATGTCATATGCAAATAGGGACAGTTTTAATTCTTTCATTCTAATCTATGTCTTTCCTTGTTGTGCCTTGCAGCTCTGCCTAGAACTTGCAGAACCAAGCTAAGTAAGCAATCGGTGAGAGCAGATGTTTTTGCTTTGTTCCTGACCTTGTGAGAAAAGCATTTTGTCTTTTACCATTAAGTATAGGGCTAGCTATAGGTTTTTTGCAGATAATTCTTTAACAAATTGTGAAAGTTCCTCCATTCCTATTTTTATGGGAGTTTTTGTTATGATTGGGTATTAAGTTTGTCAAATGCTATGTCTGCATCAGTTGAAATGATCATGTGATTGCTTTTACCCTGATGCTTGATGTGATGAATTACATTGATTTTTGGATGTTGAACTAGGCTTGCATTCTTGAAATAAACTACTTTATTCTAGTACATAATCATTTTTTATATATTGCTGAATTCTACTTGCTAATATAATGTCAAGGATAGATATTGGCCTGTAATTTTCTTTTCTTATTTGTGTTTTTTGGTTTGTTTTGTGCAGTTTGTTCCTGTTTAGTATATCAATGTGAAGCTGGCCTCATAGATTGAGTTGGGAAGTATTGATATTCCTTGAGGGATTGGTACCAGGACATGCACACAAACACACACATGTGAAAACCAAAATCCAAAGGTGTTCATCTCACCCTATGTAAGGTGGTGTTGTAGTATTTGCATATAACCTGCACCCATCCTCTTTGGTACTTGAAATCATCTCTAGATTACTTATAATATCTAATACAATGTAAATGTCATATAAGTAGCTATTATACTATATTTTAAGTTGTATTATTTTTCATTGTATAGTTCTTTTTAATTTATTTTTCAAATATTTTTTATCTGTGTCTGGTGAATCTGCAAATGCAAGGCCTGCAGATGTGAAGGGCCTCTTACTTTCTGGGAGAGATCATGCAGAATTGATGTTAATTCTTCAAACATTCAGTTGAATTTTCTAATGAAACTATCCAGATTGGATAAGTCTTTTGGAGAAATTTTTAAATTACAAAATCAATTTCCTAAATAGTTATAAGGTTATTCAAACTATCTATTCCATGTTGGTGAGTTGTAATAACTTGGACTTTTTGAAGAATTGGTCCATTTTATCTATATTGTCAATGTTATGGGTGCAAAATTCTTTATACTGTGCCCTTATTACCTTTTCCCATGTCTGTAGCATCTTTAATAACATCTTCTGTTTCATAGTCAAGGCTGATGCTGTGTGTCTTTTTTTCCTCTGTGAGCCTTGCTAGAGGTTTGTCAATTTTATTTATCTTTTCAAAGAGTGAAATTTTTGTTTCATTAATTTTTTATCTTTCTTTTTTAAATTTCCTTGAGTTTTACTCAAATAGACCCAAACAAATATAGTCAACTGATCTTTGACAAAGAAGCAAAGACAATCCAATACAGAAATAGTCTTTTCTGTGAAAGATATTAAAAAATTGAAAAGACAAGCCACACAATGGAAGGAAATAGTCACAAAACATGTACCTGGCAAAGGACTGATAGCCAAAGAATTCGACAAAGAACTTAAAGCTCAGCAATAAGAAAACAAACAACTGAATTAAGAAATGAGCAAAAGGTCTAAACAGACACCTGATCAAACAAGACATAGAGATGGCAAATAAGCATATGAGAAGATGCTCAATGCCACGTTATTAGGAATTACAGACCAAAACAACAATGACACATCACAACACACCTAAAATCCCAAACACTGAAATACCAAATGCTGGTAAGGATGTGAAGCAAGAGACTCTCATTCATTGCTGGTAGAAAGACAAAATGAGGTGGCAACTTTGGAGGACCATTGGCAACTAAACATACTTTCACCATTTGAAGTGTCAGTTGCACTACTCAGTATTATGTAAATTATTAAAATGAATTAAAACTTATGTTTATACAAAAACTTGCACACAAATGTTTATTGCAATTTATTTTTAATTGCAAAAACTTTAAAGCAACCAACATAAGTAAATGGATAAACAAATGGTGGTGCATCCCCACAGTAGAATATCATTCAGTAATAAAATAAATGAACTATCAAGCCAGGACAAGACATGGAAGAGACATGCTAAGTAAAAGAAGGCAATGAAGGGCTACATGTCATGTGTATGTAGTATGTAGGAGATACTAAAACATCAGTGGTTGCTAGGGAGCCATGGAGAGGGGGAGGAAGAATGAGTAGGTAGAGTACAGGTAATTTTTAGAGCAGTGAAACTATTTCCTATGATACTATAATGGTGGATACCTGTAATTCATTTGTCTAAACCCCTAGAAGCATACAACACAAAGAGTAAAGTATGGGCCTTACTTAATAGTAATTATCAAGGCTCGGCGCCTATAGGTCAACCAGCTAAGGCACCAGCCACGTACACCTAAGGTGGCGGGTTTGAATCCCCAGCCTGGACCCGCCAAACAACAATGATGGCTGCAACCAAAAAATAGCCGGGCGTTGTGGCGAGCGCCTGTGGTCCCAGCTACTTGGGAGGCGGAGGCAAGAGA
>CAUYTI010054189.1:0-12995 GCA_963575145.1 Galago senegalensis
ACCTCTATGGTTTATCTTATAAGGGTACAAGTGAATCTTTCTAAAAGCAGAGTATGAATGTTTTAACTCAATAACTAAGAAAATGACATGAAGGTTATGTTAACCAGTTTGATGAGAGTATTTCAAAATGTATATGAAAACAGCACACTGTACCCCATGATGGCATTAATGTACACAGTTATGCTATAAGAAATTAAAAAAAAAAAGAAAAAGCAGCCCTCTGGGACCTCCTTTATAAGAATGCTAATCCCATTTTTGAGGGGTCTTTATTGAAGATCACAGCAATATGGCTGCACTTTTTGTGGGTGTCATCCTAGCGTCCCCCATGCTGCGTCTTACTTACTACACAGTCATCTGCGCCAGAGCTGGAAGACACCCTATTGTAGAAGCATCACAAAAGGACCCTGCCTCCTATACTGTAATTGCCAGGGCCAACTGTCATGTGATTCAGTGCTGTGGCACTATAAATGGGGACTGAGTTGGAGGCCCAAGGATGCTTTACAAGTTTTTAGTTGGCTTTTCAACTTTACTTTCTGAGTCTTCTTTTTTTTATTTTTTCAGTAAAAAGAAACCCTGAAAAGCCAGGACAAGGTTATAAATAAATATAAGAAATCAAAATTATGGTCTAAAATTTATGGTTTCACATTGTGGCACTGGGTAGAGTGCTGTGACATCATCACAGCTCACAGCAACCTCAAACTCCCAGGCTCAAGTGATCCTCTTGCCTCAGCCTCCCAACTAGCTGTGACTGCAGGCACCTGCCACAATACCTGGCTAATTTTACTAATTTTTAGTAAAGAGGGGGGTCTCACTCTTGCTCAGGCTGGTCTTGAACTCTATAGCTCAAGAGATCCTCCTGCTTCAGCCTCCCAGAGTGCTTGGATTACAGGCATGAGCCACCATGCCCAGTTCTTTGGATTAATTTGAAAGGCATTTACCACAGCTAAAATAAATAGTAAGAGGGACAAATGTCTTCACCTTGAGAGGCTTCTGCTCAAAAGGAGAAAACCCCCAAAACCCAAGGCAGATTTGACCATGAGAAAAGTCATGAATCAGGTAAACTGAGTCTCAATTTTTCATCTCTACATCTATTACCCCTTCCATCCTCTCAGAGATCTTCCCCACCTTTGAGAAATTTTATACTCCCTTATATAATAATTCACATTAAAGTATTAGCGACAGAGGCAGGCACATCTTGGTCTAAATGGGAGAAATTCTTTAAACTGTTATTCCTAATGGTTTCAGAAAAAAACTCCCAACTATCATACAAATGATTTATTTTTATTTGGATGGTTAAACACATCCTTGCTAAGACTTCAAAATATCTACTACCTTAAGAGACATGGAGAAGCTTTAGTCTGTTACCATTGAAACTCTTGGTCATCAAAGCACACACATGGCTGAGTGGCTGGAAATACGATTTATCCCAAGGTGAACACACATGGCTGTCCGTCACATTGAGCAACATCAAAAAAGAATGGTTTGGATTACTGGCATCAGAAGAGTCAGCCAAAGGACCATCGATTGTTAACCTTTGCTGTGGACCATGCCTTTTATCCACGCTGCTCATTCGACAAGTTTAAACAGCTTAAATTCTGCACAACCAAGTCGTGCTGTGTAATTGTATTATTTTCTAGTTCTTTCACCTGTAATACTGAATAAATTCTCCCTGAATAGATGAAAACGCTCTGTGGGTATAAAAGACATATTCGCTTTTGAAAATACAAGAACAGAGGTGCAATAAGTAATCAAGAAGTTGTTGGCAAGCGCTTGATGGACAGATTGATTTTTTCCCCCTTCAGTAGATGACCTTGTAACTTATCACCTAAAGCAGGGCAACTTTGAAAGTGAAAGGACACAATCAAATAATCTTTCTAAAGTAATTTTTGTTGATCAATAAACATTTATACTGGTGGGACTATAATAAAATAGCTTTATTTTTTCAAAAAACAACTATGTACATTATAAATTTTTTTTAATTTCTTCCATATAGGTTTGGCACCTGTGGCTCAAGCAGCACTAGGGCGCTGGCCACATACACCAGAGCTGGCGGGTTGGAACCCAGCCCAGGCCTGCCAAACAACAGTGACAACTACAGCCCCAAAATGGCCGGGCATTGTGGTGGGCTCCTGTGGTCCCAGCTACTTGGGAGGCTAAGGCAAGACAATCACTTAAGGCCAAGATGAAGGTTACTGTGAGCTGTGACGCCACGGCACTCTACCCAGGGCGACAGCTTGAGACTCTGTCTCAAAAAGAATTTTTCTTCCACAGGATTCTCTGAATGTTTAAAAATAAGCTTTTTTTAAAGTACTTTTATCAGTGTCATCAATGTATGTGTCAAATACAGTTTGGTGGTAATTTTCTTATGAATGTGTCTTCTACGGTCTTTTTATTTTGTTTATAAGATTTCCTGCAACTTGTTCAAAGTTTCATTTTATGCTTAATAAATATGAAATTGTTTACACTTCAACTGGCTCTGCTCTGTAGGTGCTAAAGTGCTTACTAAAGTACAGAGGAAATTCAAATAAATAGAAGATATTCTCATTCCTACTTTTTATATAGGAGTGTGTAAATACTTAATCCCTGAGATTCTTATAAGTATTGACTTCTACCCCCCAATAAGCACATTTATTCACATTTTTTAAAAGTTGTCAAATGAATTGCCTCTATTTACTGATACTTGTGATATTTTGCTGAGTTTAGATACTGTATAATCTTAAGCTTTTCAATTTTATTTCATTCTTATAGAGAATATAAATTTATCCAATTAAAAATAAAAGCTATATTCAAAGAGGCTTGCCATCAATCAAGATATTCCAAAGAACGATTATAGAACTTTAAAACTGGTAACTACTTCAGTTCTTATCTTTTATGTTGCTTTTACAGGGATAAATGTTAATGCCTTTCTCTTTGCCAGTTTTCTTTTTAATAATTAGAATCAGCTAACGTTCTCAAAAATCAAGTTATTTGGTGTGCGATTCATGAAGTACTTTGATTAAAGACTTCTAACTAATTCTAAGAGCATGCACATTGAGGATTACTACAGTGGCTCCTTGACGAACTGAACTTTTCATTGTTACGAAGCATCTCTGAATCTCTGGCGATGCAGGTTTTCTTGAAGTCTATCTTATCTGACGTTAATTTAGTCACATTGGTTTTCTTAAGCTTATTCTTGTATGGTATATATTTTTCCATTGTTTTCTTTTCAACTGGTGCTTCTCCTTGTATTTAAAGTAAACTTCATACAGACAGTATATACCGTGTTTCCCTGAAAATAAGACACTGTCTCATATCTATTTTTTCTCAAGAGGACACACTAGCAGTTATTTTCAGGGGATGTCTTATTTTTATTGAGTATAATACAACAATCTACATTTATTCAAATACAGTTAAGTCATCTTCTTCTGAAACCTGACGGGGGAGCCGACCTTGTTGGTCAGGCTGGCGCTAGTGATGCGTGAACTCCTTTCCCTTAGCTATTCGCATGGCGCAATAGGATGCCTGCGACCGTGGTTACCACATGCACACCCACGCAAGTGCCAATGGCTCGGAGAAAGGAGCTGTGGCAGATAAAAGGTATTCTGGTCTTCCTTATCACTCCACACCAAAATGCATGGCATGGCTATGCAGATCCGTGGCATAGCCACACCCATCACTAGGTCTTATTATTGGGGTAGGTTTTATATTTAACAAATGCATAGAAATCCTGCTAGGGCTTATTTTGGGGGTAGGTCTTATTTGGGGGGAAACACAGTAGTTGATCTTACTTTTCACCTTGTCTGACAATGTCTACCTAATAAATACAGTGTTTGGTCTATTTTCATTTAATGTAATTATCAATATAGTTAGGTTTAAGTCTATAGACTGCTATCATTTTCAATTTGTCACATATTCTCCCTCCATCCTGCCTTGCTTTAGATTAAGTTATTCCTTAGTAATCCATCTGAAAGTATCTACTGATATTTTAGTTATACACCTTTATGTTATTAATAGTTCCACTTGAGATTATGAAATATATGCATATAATTAGCATAGCCTGTTTAAGCTAATGTGCACCATTTAATGTAAAACATAAGTACCTTAATATGTCACACTGTCAGCCCATTGCCCCTCTTCCTTTGCTAGTTTTGTCTTGTATTTTCACTTCCACTGTGATTAGTGATCCTGGCTCATAAGACATGGTCGTTAAATTTCTAGGAATTTTGCAATCTGATTAACATAACATTGGTAACTTGACATTGGTAAAAGCAAGAGTATTTTATGGTTACCCAGTTGGAGCTGGAACATAGTCTTCTTAGTAAAGTATCTCAAGAAGGGGGGGGGAGTATCCAATGTACTTAATGCTAAAGAGGATTAAACATCATACTTAACTACAACAGCCACCAATATCATAACTCATCTGGGGAATTACTGAGAACAAGACATTCTCTGCTTATCATTTGTGCCCTTTTATTTCTTTGCATAACACACAGAAGAGCCACCCAGAGAGAATGACCATCGAAACAGACAAATGCAGTTTTCTCCCTAACCCTACGCAAGTCAATTTTTAAAAACAGAAAGGAGGAAATATAGAGGATTAAACACCATACTTACTACAACAGCCACCAATACCATAACTCATCTGAGGAATCACTGAGAACAAGACATTCTCCTGCAAGCCAGGAAATCTCTTATGACTTGGAAGGGAAGCCACCAAGTAACTCAGTAATCCTGGAGGAGCAAAGTGCAATCCTGTAGTAGTGAGGCTAATGTTAAACATGAAGCATTTTATGGTAGTTCTTTGAAGGATTGGTAGAGAAAACTTGCATGGAGTCTTTCTGGAGATCATTTCCCTTGCCACCCTTGAGTATCATTTCCTTGAGTACCTACTCTTTGGAACCTGTGAGATCATTTCCCCAAGCACACAGCCCCTGCATGTCTTTGCTTGGTAATCTTTCCACCCATTATATATCTTCTCAATAAAAGGACTATGTGAGAAGTGCTCAGGGCTATCCTGCACCTATGGTTAGCCTCACCTCCTGCAGCGTGTACTGTCAATCCGTGTCTCACATGATCATTTACATAGTCATGACACAAAACTATTATGAAACCAATCTGTAAACACTTACGCATTCATAGGAATGGTAAAATACAAAGATAGTATAAAAAGAAAGGGGGAGCGGAGGGGAGGGAGGGGAACGGAGAGGGCAAGTGGAGGGAGGGTATTTGGCGGGATCTCACCTAACGTACACAACGCAAGGGTACATTTCAAAACAACTAAGAGTATATTATACATGTGGTACCACAGAAATAAGTACATGAGGTGATGGTTATGTTAGTTAGATTAAAACAGTCTACATTATGTATCCAATTATCACATTGTACCCCATAAATGTATACAGTTACGATTCAATAAAAATTAAGTTTAAGAAAGAGTATTTACATCATGTAATTTGGCAAGTGCTATAAATTAGGGTTTTTCTAAGAGGGAGTTATTAAACATTTATCAGCACATCACTATTTTACTTTCAGTTGTCAAGCCCACAAAACAATTTTAATTTTGCTCAGTTTTTGAAAAGAAATTAAGGAAAGGAAAAAGCTTCCTCATCTCTTCATATATTACGTCCATGTTCTCCTTTAAAGCCTTACGTATATTTGCAATAGCATTTTTAAATGTTTATATGCTGATTATAAAATCTAGGTCATCTCCGGGTCTGTTTTAGTGACTACTCTTCTCTTGACTGTGAGTTATATTCTCCTGTTTCTTGACTCTCTCGTAATTTCTGAACACATACTAAACCTTGCGAATGATACTTGGTGAAAAGTGAATCATGTTGTCTGTCTTCAAGTGATATTGAATTTTATTCTGGCAGCCAGTTAATTACTGATTGATCTTTTTAACCTTGTCAAGTTTTATTTGATTCTTCGTTAGGGAAAGTCTATTTCAGTTTTGTCCCAGTCCTAAGGAATAGCCACACTCTAGAGGGTGCTCATTACTCCAAAGTCATGAACAGAATAATTTAGAATGGCCATTTCATCTACATGAAAAGCTGTGCTTCTCAGATCAACATGCAAACACAGATTCTGAGTGCAGGTGATAACTTGTCATCTATGGGCACAGGGTCAAAATAACTACTAGCTCTTAAATAAATAATGATACTTCTTTAGCAGACTTGTCTTTTATTTTCCTGTGGTCACTGATATCACCACCATAAATCATACTTAGATCATAAATATAAGTTACATGCTCATCAGTAACTTTTCTAAGAAAATAAAATTCAGTGTTTAATCTTTCAAGAAATAGCTTTATTTTTCCCTTAAGTCATGGCTCTAGATGGTTCATTCCAAATTTTTTTCTTTAGCAAAATACAGAATGAGACTACAACAGAACCTGGAAAGTGAAGGTCTACCCAATCTCCAGCCTTATTTTCAATGCAAATATGAATAGTAAGATTAATGAAAATAATTAAAAACATTAATGCAACTATTAATTTCTTTTTAATTAGGATTAAAAGAATTAAGACAAAGGCTAACCTGGATGGGATTCCAGAACAACTGATACAAATCAGAATTATTCCAGGCAAACTAGGAATACTCCCTACTAGATGAGCTATTTTAAGAATAGTAAAAAAGTCAAATAAAAACAAAATAAAACAAAAATCCTGAAGGCTATAGGAGGAAGAAATGACAAGCCTAAGGCAATTTGGAAAGTGAGCCAGCTGCTCACATAAGAGTCTGTTTCTTTTCTTGCTGAAGTTGATCGTTTTTTTCCCTGTCTCCTTCCAGATTTGATGTGTTCTGACTCACCTGCTCAAAGGGATACATTAGATAATATTTCACATTTCTTCTAACTATCACATGTCATCATCTCTTTCCTCCTATTTTTAGCCTAACAAAAAAAAATTCAGAAATATTTCTGGGCTTTAAAACACATTCAAAGCTAGTTTAATATATTTCACTACCATTCTTTTTTCAGTTAATAATTCATCACATACAATTTACTGAAATATTGCACAATTCAAGTGCCATGTAGCAATCTTGCTAAGAGAGTTGGGTTTTAATTTTTACTATGAATTCTAAACATAATTACTGTTGGTGTAAGAAAGAGTAAAATGCAGCTTTTCCTTGTGAAGGAGCTGAGGAAATTTCACCCCAAAAGATGACTACTTGGTATAAAGAATATTTTGAATTAAAGACTCTTAGAGATTAGAAAGCATTTGGAAGGGCTTTCCCTCGGTCTACATAAAACTGGACTGACATGGTCAAAATATCAAAGGGGGGCATCTGACTTCCTTTCCTCCCCTTAACAGTGGTTCTCAGCCTTCCTAATACTGTGGCCCTTTAATACAGTTCCTGTGGGTCCCGACCTACAGGTTGAGAATCACTGCCTTAAGACCTAGCAGATCTAGCCCAAATTATTTAAAACACAATGTCTGTCTCACAGGTAATTTACAAATCAATCTGTTTCCCCCATCTATTGATCCTCCCCAACAACCAGTTATTGTACCTGTACCCCATGGTCTCCCCTCCCCCCGCCTTTAAAAAGGCATCTCTAAAGGTATCTGACCATCTTTGAGACATTGGGCAATCACTCTTGTGATTCTTCCCATGCACATGGTATTTGGAAATCAACACTTCTCTTATTAATCTGCTCTAATTGTGAGTTGATCTTTCAGCAAATTTCTGGGGGAAAAGAGCAAGTTTCTCCTAACATTTGCATAAATTTGCCATCATCCCCAAAGCTTTCTAATGAAAGCAACTCTTCTATTTTTTATTAAAAAGCACAGTAGTCTTTTTCTCCATCTCTTTCACTTTATTTTGTGCTTACTTGGCATTTACAACTTACACTAATCTGTGTAGAGTTCATTATTTGGGCACTGGCGTTTGAGTAAAATACTGAGATGCTCATTAATTACAATTCCTTTTACTATAAGGAAGCTACCAGAAGTATCAGCCATCCCTTGAACTATGAACTTCGATCACCCTTAGGAACACATCAGGACTAGCCCCTGAACTTGAACCTGTGAATACTTCTGATCCTTGACCCCTGGCCTGCCTTCTAACCCAAGGGTAGTGATTATATCCTTGAAATTAGAGATGCTGTCCATGAGGAGATGTGCCAGTTCTTACACTATGGCTTTCTACGAATCAAACTACCACCTCAGTTTCTGGGAAGCACCTGCTTAAGCTCCCACCACCTCCACCACCACCACCAGCCATGTGCTCACAAAGGCTTAGAAGGTATCAGTCAAATGTAAGCCAACTCATCTCCCTTCTGCAAGGCCAAACACACACCAAAAATATGTTCCAGAATCCACCTTTAAGGTCATAAAATCTTATGGCTCCATTTCTCAATTCCAGCTACGTTTGTGTCCCAGTCCTGGGACTAAAAGAAGAAAGCCAAAAGCAGTGTCCCCCAAAATAAGCCCAGCCAATCAGCAGTGAGTTGTGACTAAGCTGATGAGTTTTGCTCAGAAAACTTTCTTAATGAAATAGAAGACAATTGAAAACCCCAGAAAAATATGTCTGTCATAAGTATGAGTACTATTTCCTAAAACACTGATGTAAGCTACAGCATGTGTGTACTGAGGGGTGGGGTGTCTGAATTAAAAACTGGAGGCCGGGAGCAGTAGCTCACACCTGTAATCCTAGCACATGAGGAGGCCTGGGTAGGAGGATTGTTTGAGCCCAGGAATTTGAGACCCCATCCCTACAAAAAATAAAAATATTGTCTGGGCATGGTGGTGTACACCTATACTCCTGGCTACTCAGGAGGCTGAAACAGGAGTCCTTAAGCCCAGGTGTGAGGTTTCAGTGAGCTTTGATGATGATGCCACTGCACCCTAGCCCAGTTGACAGAGTGAGATCCTCTATCAAAAAAGAAAAAAACTGGAAAGCCACTGACTTGAGTAATTCAAGATATTTACTAAAGAGGAGGTAAACTTATTTGAAGTCCTCTATGGAAAAATGAAAAACAATTTATGCTACTAAGGATAATGAAATTAAAGGCAGAATATGTAAGTTGCAAAAAACACATTTTGCTTCAGTCAAAGAACAATTCCTTTCCAGTAATAAAATGTCCAGCTTCACGAGGAAGTGAATTTCTAGTTAAGAAGTAGAGGGCCTCCTGAGTGAGCTGTGAGAGCAGGATTTTTTGACATCAGTGGGAAGGGGCCCTGAATGGTTCTCCACCTCGTCTTCAGATGTCTTTAAGCCTCGGCAATTATTATTTTATAATAATCACAAACTCCCAAGTTGCTGGTTTCTGCAAGTGAGCTCTAAGTTTTTAAGCTATTATGCATTTTAAAAAAAAAATTATAAGTTGGACCTTTTCCTGCACTTTCCTGTAATGTCTTTTTTCTTAAGTAGCACTTTCTTGGTCTGGGGCTAAGAAATTTCAAAATGGTAAGAAGCGACTACTTTAGCTGAACAGTACTCCAGGTTATGTACCGTTTTATATTCCTTTCCTTTATTGCTCCAAAAAAAAAAATGAACCATGTATTACAAAATGAGACAGAACAAACAAAATAATACCAGTTATAGTGAGAACATTTTGAAGTCAGTACTTATAAAAATAGCCTTACTTTCCACGGAAGACTATATTAAAGGCAGAAACTCTGTAAAAGTGGTATTTATTAGGACACTTGTGTTTCCCAGTTCAGACCAATGCAGGCCAGCAATGCCATCAAGTAAAATAACGTGGGTTTTTATGTGCATTTTGGTTCCTCATCTCAAAGTTCAACTTAACTGAAGTTATAGATTTCAGATACAGGTCTGGACTTGGTATCTGGATATAAAACTTTAATATTTCAGATAGAGAAAACCTAGAAATAGCATAAAAATCCACCCTGGGTTTTACAAAGAAAATTCTGGTAAAGAAAATTTATAGGTGGAGTACATTTAAATTTTGCCATGTGTTCCTCCATGGATGAGAAGTAAGGAAGGGTGGCTTTCTAGAGAGAACACAGGCGTAGAAGGAACATCTCTGTCCTATCTTTTCCTCTAGTCTTTCATTTTGATTCTATTCTATTTAAGCTCATGGTCCCTAATTGGCAAGGGAAATCCAACAAGGTGTGATCCACAGAGAACCATATGTGACCTTGAACTTCACAGTCCACTACAGGTGAAAGCAGAAGGGATGGAAACAAGAGGTAAGTGACCAGGGAAAACCAGCAGCTCATCTACTGTGACAAGTCAGGGAAGACAGTGATAGGATCACAGGTTCTGAAAAGTCAAATTCATTTTATATTATTAAGTAAATTCAAAAACATGAGGCCAAAAAGGAGGTTATGCCAATTGATTCAATTACATTAACCACACAAAACAGACATTCTTCCAAATGCTTCATCACTGGGGTTAATTCTAACCCCCACTAAACTACTTCACAGAAACAGGTAACTGTACATGGTCCTGAGATAGAAGTCCAATTTTTTTTTCCATTAGCAGTGGAATTTCCACTGTAGCTAGGGAGAAATCGGGCGGCATAATGAGTGATAGGTATGAGATCTAGAACATTCCCAATTTCTTTTTGTGTTCTCAGTAATATAGACACCGGCTCTCACCACATAGAAAAAAAGAGTCAGAGTTGGCACGAGGACAGGTATTCCAGGATAACTAGAATTTAGGAGTCCTAGTAATTAACAGTAGATTATTTATCCCCTGGGGATATAGGGTCAACTACATGTTTGGGGGGGGGGAAGAAACAAGTTCAAGTTCTTTCCCAGCCTCACAAAAAGCTCTTCCCTGTTACAGCTTCTCCTAACAGTAATGATTTTATAAAAACACACCCCAACTCTGACCTTGGCCCTTGCCATGGGTAGAAGCACCGTGTTCATTTAGAAGAATTTTCTTTTCACGTATTCTACGTTTTTCTCACCTGTTAAAATCTTCGCTAACGGAGAAGCGTTTTGTGTCTGATTTCTGTCTCCCTGGGGTGGGTCTTTCTTTGATAGCTCTGGTCATTTGAGATGCTTTTTCATCGTCCCTAAACTTTCTGGTATCTTTTCAGAAAGTTTTCTTTTAATTTTTTTTTAAATCCCACAGTAGGCTCTTCAGTTCATGAGTCCTTTATACGTGGGGTGCTCTCTAGGGAATGAATCTTTTCAGGCCTTCCACTCCCTACATCCCTGAGGGTTTGGCAGGATTTTTCAGAGGTTCGCAGGGAAGCCGGAGAGGCTGTCCCACTCTTCTTCCTTTTTCTGTTTAGATCAGTGGTTTTTAGCCCTTTGTATCTCACAGCACACTTGAACCTATAGTTAAACTTCCACGGCACATTGCAATTACATTAATCAAAAAAAAAAAATAAAATAGAAGAGTGAAAAGAAGAATATACTTACTGTGCTTTGAACCTCTTTCGAAAATAATTGAATTAATGATCTTTAAAAATTTTTGCAGCACACCTAAGATCGTCTCATGGCACACCCGTGTACGCCGTAGCACACCAGTTGAAAATCACGGGTTTAGTGGCAGGAAGTGGGCTGTTTCATTATGCTGCCTCTTAAGACACTCCTGAGTTCCTACCACACTCATGAACTTTCTTCTCTCAAGTGCACCAAGCCCAATCAGATTCTAAATTCACTTCCAACAGAATTACTAAGTGTAGCATCCTTATCTGCTGCCATCTAGATGTAGGTCACTAGAAAGGTTTGAGACAGACAGTGTTATAGTCCATTATTTCACTTCCAATAAACACAGTTGGCCAGGCACGGTGGCTCACACCTGTAATCCTAGCACTCAGGGAGGCTGAAGTGGATGGATTGCTTGAGCTTATGAGTTCAAGACCTGCCTGAGCAACAGTGAGACCCCCGTCTCCACTAGAAAAATATAGAAAAATTAGCCAGGTGTGGCGCACACCTGTAGTCCTAGCTATCAGAGAGGCTGAGGCAAGAGGATCGCTTAAGATCAAAAGTTGGAGGTTGCTGTGAGCTATAACGCCTCAGCACCCTACCCAGGGTGACAAAGTGAGATTCTGTCAAAGAAAGAAAGAGAGGGAGAGAGGGGGGAGGAGGGACAGGGTGCGAGGGAAGAAAGAAAGAAAGAGAGAAAGAGACAGAGAAAGAATAAAGAAAAAAAAGTTGACAGCATCCCTTTGACTCACCCATGCAAGTTTCAACTTGCTCAGCTCATTGGTGTTGTGGGGGGCGGGGGTGGGGCTTCATATGTTTCCATCCACATGGATTTTATGTCTTTGGATTTCTGTAAATCTCAATACGTTAGCAATGACCCACATATAGAAGTAGGCTTCTAGAGCAGCTCATAGGCTCTTGTTCTTTTCCACATCTCCTAGTCCTAACCAGGCTTTTCTGATTTTAGTAGCCTTCAAAGCTACTATTCTTGACCTGAGAGGACAAATCGCCATCCTATAACTGGCTTGATCTACCCCAGGACGTTCCCTGCCAGCAGGAGGGAAGCAGAAGTGAAGAAAAAAATGTCAGTACGTCTGGGTCTCCCACCTGCTGCTGGAAGGAATAAGCCACACTCAGAGGCCTCCTGAGACTGACTCAGATCCCAGGGTCTTCCAGGCGGTTTGGTTCACAGAGTACAGGTTCCCATGCATTTGCATTCCAGCTCTGCCTCCTACTACCTGTGTCACATTAGGCAAATTATTTGTTAACTCTTCAATCCTCAAATACCTCATAGGGTTATGATCTGGATGAAGAGATGTTATGCTACAAAGCTCTCAGCCCTGTCACACAGGTAGGTGTTAGTTAATCAGTAGGACCTCAGCAATGACTTAATAACTTCTTATTCATTTATTTAAGGACATTGGTGTTTTAGCACACATTTGGGGTG
This sequence comes from Galago senegalensis, assembly GCA_963575145.1. NCBI lineage: Eukaryota > Metazoa > Chordata > Mammalia > Primates > Galagidae > Galago > Galago senegalensis. The sequence goes on from CAUYTI010054189.1 coordinate 12,772, forward strand.
CCAGTAATTTCCTTTGTGTTAGAATAACTTCCTTGGGTTTTCCTATAGCTTCATCTCTATAGAGTGTCTATATTTCTGACACTGTAAAGCATACCATTTTTTTTTTTTTTGAGACAGAGCCTCAAGCTGTCCCCCTGGGTAGAGTGCCGTGGCATTACAGCTCACAGCAACCTCCAACTCCTGGGCTCAAGCGAGTCTCTTGCCTCTGCATCCCAAGTAGCTGG
>CAUYTI010054195.1:0-19991 GCA_963575145.1 Galago senegalensis
CTCCAACTCCTGGGCTCAAGCGAGTCTCTTGCCTCAGCCTCCCAAGTAGCTGGGACCACAGGCGCCCGCCACAACGCCCGGCTATTTTTTGGTTGCAGCCGTCATTGTTGTTTGGCGGGTCCAGGCTGGGGATTCGAACCCTCCACCTTAGGTGTACATGGCTGGCGCCTTAGCTGGTTGAACTATAGGCGCTGAGCCGGTTTCTATATTTATTGCTGTATCCTGACTTAATACAGAGACAATATGTCCCTCATAGGAACTATAGCAATAAGGATGATCACGTAGGTTAACTTCAGGTTAGTTTTCTAACCTGAAATAAATGTAAAAGAAATAGATGAACAAATATATTTGCATAAAGATGTCCATCTCAGCATTAAAAACAACAGTAGAAAATTGGAAACCACTTAAATGTCTAATATTAGAGAATGGACTAATAAATCAGAGTGCATGACATAATGGAACAATGCAGACTTTATAATTATTGCTTTAGTAAGTTTTTGCTAGATCAGGGGTCCTCAAACTTTTAAAATAGGGGGCCAGTTGACTGTCCCTCAAACCGCTGGAGGGCTGGACTGCGGGCCCTGGGACGAGTCAGCTGCTAAGCAGGATAGGCAGTAGTGGCAAAAACACCCAGCAGGCTGGATAAACGTCCTAGGCTGGCCGCATGTGGCCCGAGGGCCATAGTTTGAGGATGCCTATTAGATTATGTTGCACTAATAGATGATTCCCAGATTTTACTGATTTATCACACAGGCTCATTGTTCATTTGCATTATCTATCCTTTGCAGGTTAGCTATAACTCTGCTTCATCCCAGGACCCTATTGAAAGGATAAGTCCTCATATTGGTCTTATGGCAGTAGAAAAAAAGTAAAGATAGAGTAACATACTAGCTTTTTTTTTTTTTTTTTTTTTTGAGACAGCGCCTCAAGCTGTCGCCCTGGGTAGAGTGCTGTGGTATCACAGCTCATAGCAACCTCCAACTCCTGGGCTCAAGCCAGTCTCCTGCCTTAGCTTCCCAAGTAGCTGGGACCACAGGTGCCTGCCACAACACCCAGCTATTTGGGGGGGGGGGGGTTGCAGCTGTCATTGTTGTTTTGGCAGGCCCGGGCTGGATTTGAACCCGCCACCTTGGGTGTATGTGGCTGGCGCCTTAGCCACTTGAGCCACAGCCGCTGAGCCAATATACTAGCTCTTAATACTTATTCTCAGGCCAGGCGCAGTAGCTCATACTTGTAATCCTAGCACTCTGGGAGGCCAAGGCAGGTGGATTGCCTGAGCTCAGGAATTCAAGACTAGCCTCAGCAAGAGTGAGACCCAGTCTCTAAAAAACTAGCTAGGTCAGGTGTGGTGGCTCATGCCTGTAATCCTAGTACTTGGGAGGCTGAGGCAGGTGGATTGCCTGAGTTCATAGGTTCCAGACCAGCCTGAGCCAGAGTGAGACCTCCTCTCTAAAAACAGTCAGGTGTTGTGGTGGGTGCCTATAGTGCCAGCTACTCCAGAGGCTGAGGCAAGAGAATCACTTGAGCCCAAGAGTTTGAGGTTGCTGTGAGCTATGATGCCACAGCACTCTACCAAGGGTGACAAAGTGAGACTCTGTCTCCAAAAAAAAAAAAAAAAAAGAAAGAAAAAAAGAAACTATCTAGGCATTGTGGCAGGTACTTGTAGTCCCAGCTACTCGGTAGGTTGAGGCAAGAGGTTTGCTTCAGCCCAAGAGTTTGAGGTTGCTGTGAGTTATGACATCAACAGCACTCTACTGAGAGTAGCAAAGTGAGACTCTGTCTCAAAAAAAAAAAAAAAAAAAAAAGAAAGAACTTAGATGTGGGATATGTCATTTCTGCTTAAATTCCACTGGCCAAAGTAAGTCACATGACCAAGCCTGGTATCAATGGGGCAAATATGGCTCCTTAGAGGAGCCATATTTGCCCCATATTCTCCTCCATATTCCACTTGGAACTCAGAGGAGAGAGGTAGCAAATTTGTTTGAACAATAATAAAATCTACCACATGAATAAAGTCTATAAAGAAACATGGAAAATATACTTGATATAACAAGTAAAGCAGAAACCTACAAAAAGATTTTATGTACACTTTTGTGATGGCCTCTGCAAACTATTCACCAAAATCCATTCTAACCTGCTTTCTAGTCATGTGAAATTAGATATAGTCATATGATTAAATTCTATTCAATGAGATTTGAGAAGAAGGGATGTGTGACATTCCCTGACCAAATGCCCCTTTCACATTTTTTGTCTTTTACTGGTTGAAATCTGATTGTGATTACCTAGCCTCAGTCTTGGAGACAACAAGGCTATAGAAGTTACATAGGCTCAAAGCGGGAAGAACCCAGGTCACTAGATCAGCATGTGGAGGACAACTACCTGTCAGCTTAGAATACCTGACTTAGGCTGTTATGGCAAAGCGAAATTAATGTGTTCCTTAAAGTCACTGAATTTTGGAGATCTCTTTGAGGCTCTATTAGCCTACCTGGGCTGATACAAGTATTAATTGCATTTGTAGAAGTAAATGATTCTATCACTTCCTTTAACTTACATGCTATTTTCTCTGTGAAGCCTTTCCTGAGCCCTCCAGTCTGCATAGGGTATCTCTACTAGGTATTCTTTGTACCTTTTTAAAAAAATTGAGACAGAGTCTCACTTTGTCACCCTGGGTAGAGTACTGTGACATCATAGCTCACAGTAACCTTAAACTCTTGAGTTCCAGTGATTTTCTTGCCTCAGCCTCCCTAGTAGCTGGGACTACAGAGGCCCTCCACAATGCTGGGGTATGTTTGTTTGTTTAGCAAGCCCAGGACTGGGTTTGAACCCACCAGCCTTAGAGCATGTGGCTGGCACCCTAACCACTGAGCTACAGGCACCCCCTTCTCTGTACCTTTTCTTATCACACTTTATTGTACTTGATTATGAATTCATCTCCTCTAAAAAGAAAGCTATAGGGCGGTGCCTGTGGCTCAAAGGAGTAGGGTGCTGGCCCCATATGCCAGAGGTGGTGGATTCAAACCCAGCCCCAGCCAAAAACTGCAAAAAAAAAAAAAAGAAAGAAAGCTATAACCACAGCTCTTTGTTCACTGCTGTGAGCCTAGCTTCTAGCATAAGGCCTAGCATCACAGAGCCTCCCTACATATTTGTTGAATGAATAAGTAAAAAGTAAAGGTTAGACACAGTGGCTCATGCCTATAAAAAAGTCTGAGACCAAGGCCAGAGGATCATTTGAGCTCAGGGGTTCAAGATTCGCCTGAGCAAAAGTGAGACTCTGTCTCTACTGAAAATAGAAAACTTAGTTGGACATTTGTGGCAGGTATTCCCAGCTTCTCAAGAACCTGAGACAGGAGGATCAATTGAACCCAGGAGTCTGAGGTTGCTGTGAGCAAGGCTGATGCCATGGTACTCTAGCCTGGGACAATCGAGTGAGACTTTGTCTCAAGAAAATAAAAGTAAAAAAAAGGAAAGTAATTTGTTCTCAGTGGTAGAATGGCAATTTAATGTAATATTTTAAATAATTATCAACTTTTGACTATAAATTAAGATGCTTCCTTTATACTTTTCTAACCAACATGCTAAAAGGAAGTATTTTCCACTATTATTCCTCAGCCCATCTTTTGGACATTACACATGTGAGCCATATTATGGGTTTCAAACTAGTTTTTGACCCATGCAACCAAAAAATAGACAGGTGTTGTGGTGGGCGCCTGTGGTCCCAGCTACTTGGGAGGCGGAGGCAGGAGACTCCCTTGAGCCCAGGAGTTGGAGGTTGCTGTGAGCTGTAATGCCACGGTACTCTACCCAGGGGGAGAGCTTGAGGCTCCATTTCAAAAAAAAAAACCCAGCCAACATTGTTGTTTGGTGGGCCTGGGCTGGGGATTCGAACCCACCACCTTAGGTGTATGTGGCTGGTGCCTTAGCCGCTTGAGCCACAGGTGCCAAGCCCAAAAAAATCTTTGCATGCAATTTGTTATTAGCTACCCCCAGACTATCCCTGTCCAAGGAACATAAAGAGGATTCACTCTCATGCACAATGATTTACCATCTCTCAACTATTCCCTTTCAGATCTCTGAGCTCATGAGAATGAGTCAGAAAATTATAGAATAAGAAGTTTAGGCTGGGTGCCTGTATCTCAGTGGTTAGGGCTCCAGCTACATGCTCCAGGGCTGATGGGTTTGAACCCACCACCTCCAGCATATGGGACTGGTGCCCTACTCCTTTGAGCCACAGGCGCCACCCAACTTGACTGCTTTTATATGTTGAGCACTAGGTAAAAGTTGGATTAATTTTATTAACACAGAATATAAATATTTTTGGTTAGTTTGTTTTCCCTATAACCAGTCATGCTCTTAAGTGCTCAAACTATCCATTTCTTAAGTTCATTCATTCATGATATATCCGTTTAGAAGATTTTGTTTGCAAGTGACAGAAAATGTATCCCAAACAACTTTATGCAAAACAAAAAGGTATTAGTTGATGTAACTGAACAGTATAAGAGATAGGGCTGGTTTTAGGTACTGCATGATGCAGGAGTTCAGATGATGTCCTCTTAACCTAGTTCCTTTCTCTTTATCTCTCAGTTCACTTCCTTTGCCTTGGCACCCATTCTTTTTTTTATTTTATTTTTTTTTAGAGGCAGAGTTTCACTTTGTTGCCCTTGGTAGAGTGCCATGGCATCACACAGCTCATAGTACCTTCCAGCTCTTGGGCTTAGGTGATTTTCTTGCCTCAGCCTCCTGAGTAGTTGGGACTACAGGCACCCACCACAGTGCCCAGCTATTTTTTTGTTGTTGTTGCAGTTTGGCCAGCGCTGGGTTTGAACCTGCCACCCTCAGTATATGGGGCTGATGCCCTACTCACTAACCAATAGGCGCCGCCCTTGGCCCCCGTTCTTTAGACAGAGTTTCCACCATAGTCACCAGACAGCTGTTGGAACTCCAGATCTAATATTATCTTAGGACAAAGTGAGAGTGTTAGCCCCAACATAAAAAAAGATTTAAAAAATATTTTTAAAAAAGGAAAAAAAGAAAAGAAGAGGAAAAAAAAGAGAGAAGGTTAGCCTGGATGGGGAAACAAAAGTTCATGGCATCTGGTTGGCTCTGCCTAGGTCATGTGCCTATCCTATTACTGTGCACTGAGAAACGTGAGGCTCTGATTGGCCAGTACTAAGTAATATGATCACCTTTGAAACTTGAGTTAGAATAATTGGGGGAGAAACATATACACTTAAAGGGAGGACCAGTCTCCACCAACCCTCATCAAAGCATATCTGGGACAATTAGTAGGAAAAGGGTTAGTAGATGCTAGACAGTAAAACAACTTAGTTCAGCATACATAAGTCCACCATATATAAGTCTTAGATCAGGTTCTCTGGGAACAGATTTCGGAATGAATAACTAAGTGGGGAAAATTTAGAAATTCTCTTGGGTAATATACCTGCAAGGAAATAAGGAAGATAGGATTGGACAGAGGGAGAGGCTGACCCATGATGTGCTTGCAGCCAAAGCTTCAGCCTATCTCGTATCGAGATCTGAAGCTGGAATGGCCCTTCATAGTTGTTCCATATCAAGGCAAGGGTGCCTATCCTTTGCTTCTCCATATCAGCCAGTTGTTGACTGTGGGCTAGCCACTGTAAGAGTGTATAACCTTTGCGAGGCAGTTCTTTGCAATTTCCAGTAAGGACAAAGCTGTCAGGAACCTGATAGTTTTAACAACTTAAGAATAGGTGCATTGAATATTTTTCTTGAGAAGTGTGGTGAAGGCTATGATGTTTATTTTCTTTCTTTCTTTTTTTTTTTTTTGAGACAGAGCCTCAAGCTATCCCCCTGGGTAGAGTGCCATGGCATGGCATCACGCTCACAGCAACCTCCAACTCCTGGGCTCAAGCGAGTCTCCTGCCTCAGCCTCCCAAGTAGCTGGGACCACAGGCGCCCGCCACAACACCTGGCTATTTTGGGGTTGCAGCCGTCATTGTTTGGCGGGCCGGGCTGGATTTGAACCTGCCACCTTAGGTGTATGTGGCTGGCACCTTAGCCACTTGAGCCACAGGCGCTGAGCCGGCTATGATGTTTAATAGGATGTAAACATTCCAATTTGTACAAATAATCATCACATTGAATCATAAAATAAAAAAAGAATAGGTGCATTGGCCTCAAGCAGGGATCTTGGTGCAGAACCATAGTATCTACTATATATGCCCTCTACCATTGCTTAGTGAGGTCACTCCATATAAACTATTCCTAATTCACCTACCTCCCTGTTCACTTTTCCCGGCCTCGGCCAAAACAGTGGTTTCTGTCTTGTCTTCCCCTACTACCATTATCTACCCACTATATCTGTAGGAAACCTACCTTTCTGGCCTACTAGAGGAGAGATTTTTCTTTAAACACAAATTTGTAATTTTCTCAACTTAGGAGGTGAGGAAGGTGGGAAACTCAGCTGTTTGGGGATTCTTCTAGAGCATTGTTGAGCTTATCTAGCATTAAGGAAAGACAAATTAAGAGTCACAATGGGGCAGCGCCTGTGGCTCAAAGGATGCTGGAGGTGGCGGGTTCAGACCCACCCTTGACCAAAAACTACAAAAAACAAACACAATAAGAGTCACAATGAATTTATGTAGAAGTATTGAGCATGGGGGTGGTGCCTGTGGCTCAGTGGGTAGGGCACTAGCCCCATATACCAAGGGCGGCAGGTTCAAACCCGGCCCTGCCAAACTGCAACAAAAAATAGCTGGGCATTGTTGGGGGGGGGGGGGTGCCTGTAGTCCCAGCTACTCGGGAGGCTGAGGCAAGAGAATCGCTTAAGCCCAAGAGTTAGAGGTTGCTGTGACCTGTGATGCCAGGCAAGGAAGTAAGACTGTCTCTAAAAAAAAAAAAAACAAAAAAAAAACCCAAAAAAGTAGTATTGAGCATGTTTTCTACTTGTTTTTTGGAAAAAGAAATTAGAGATTACTTTGTACTATTCAAGAAAACATCCCCCTCAAATGTTTTATTATTAATTAAATTTTGATTACAAACAAGAAAAAGAAGTTGAACTAATTTTAGAAATCCTTTTTTTCTTCAGAGATATGTTATCATTTCTGAGATGACAGCCTTGGTAGAGATGAGCCAGTGGGGAGCTGATCTTTATTCACTGGATAGGGGTCATAGTTGGTTCAGAGTGCTTGTCCTAGCAGAGAAAGGGATGGTTCTGGTCACCAGCTGGAGTTGCTGAGATTGGTATCCTATGTCTATCCATTTAGATGATGGCCTGAGACCAAACCTACTCTTCTTTTTTTTTTCTGAAAAGAGCTTTGGTGAGTACACGTGTTAGGAGGAACATTAATCCATGTCTGTCAGCAGATACATAACTCCCAAGTCAGAGAATGCTGAAACATGAGACATTGATTGTGTCCTTCCCTAGGACCAGGGGTGAAAGGGCGGGGGTGATGAGTGTCTCTTTCTTCTTTGCTCTTTGTACCTAGTTAATAATTTTAGGATCAGTGGTTAGGGTGCTGGCCACGTATACCAAGGCAGATGGGTTCAAACCTGACCAGGCCAGCTGAACAACAATGACAACTGCAACAAAAAAATAGGTGGGCATTGTGGTGGGCGCCCGTAGTCCATCTACTTGGGAGGCTGAGGCAAGAGAATCGCTTAAGCCCAAGAGTTAGAGGTTGCTGTAAGCTGTGATGCCACGGCACTCTACCAAGGGTGACAAAGTGAGACTCAGTCTCAAAAGAAATTTTTTTTTGTTATATTCTTTTTTCATGTGTCTTGGTATAAGAAGACTCGATTCGGGCGGCACCTGTGGCTCAAAGGAGTAGGGCGCTGGCCCCATATACCAGAGGTGGCAGGTTCAAACTTGGCCCCAGCCAAAAACTGCAAAAAACAAACAAAAAAGAAGACTCAATTCAGTTGTTGATTGTGGTTATGACAGGGGAAATTAGAACAGGCTTCCTGGGCGGTGCCTGTGGCTCAAAGGAGTAGGGCACTGGCCTCCTATACCAGAGGTGGCGGGTTCAAACCCAGCCCCAGCCAAAAAAAAAAAGGAACAGGCTTCTTGTAATTTTTCTAGCAAGCTCATAAGACAGCCTACCACACTTATTATTAAGGGTACTGGCTAGTATAGGGGCAAATACTAAATGAAGGTTAGGTGGGAAGCAGAGTAGGAGGCAGAATGTACCAAAAAAATATAGATTATGAAGGACCCCTTTTCCATTGAGAATCACCAAATCACAAGGTAAAAACTAATCAAGGGATCTACATAGTAAAAAGTTAACATAATTTAAAGAAGATTTTTTTTTTTTTTTTTTTTTTGCAGTTTTTGGCTGGAGCTGGGTTTGAACTTGCCACTTCCTGCGGATGGGGCTGGTGCCTTACTCCTTTGAGCCACAGGCGCCACCCTAAACAGGATATTTTATTAGAAAGAACAGATTGGTCTGAATCCAATTCTGAGAACTCATGCTAGGTTGCAGGCAAAAAGCTAACTGAAACAGGGATTTGTTCTTCTCCAAAGGGAAAGAACCACACCTAGGCTCAACTTCCCACAGGACCTCATCACCTCATAGGACTGTCATATCCCATTAACCCCAAGGCCTCAGAAAATGACTGTAACCAGCTAGCTAGCACCCCAAATTCAGATTGCCTGGCATCATGTAGCCTGAGGAGTGTATCAATGACAAGTTTCTTCTTAGGCTTGCATTGTAAGAAGAGCAAGGGGACATGGGACCCTCTCAATGGAACCCAGGGTCAACCATCAGGCCCAGTGAGGCCTCTGTATCACTGTGGCTCAGTTAGCTACTACTGGCCCAACCTAGCAGCAGAGACCAACACTAAGCCCACAGTATGGCACCATTTCTCAAGGATACTAGACAGCCACTTTGGCAGATTGATTACTTTGGATTCTTTGTGCATAAGGTGTATGTGAGTGTGGGGCAGCAATTCATTCTTTCCTGAATTGATGCATACTTTCAATATGAGCTGGCCTTCCCTATCCACAGTTTCCTTGCTAGCACCACCATTCAAGAGTGTAAAAACGGTCATCTACTGACATGGTATCCCTTATTGCCTAAAACCCATTTTACTACAAAGGAATGGCATATTACCATGGGAGCCCCTGATCTCATCACATACCTCATCACTCAGAAGCCAACAGGCTCATGTAATGGTCCATAAAGGCCCAGCCAACTTTTTAGTTTTTAGACCAGTGATTTTTAACTGGTGTGCCCTAAGAGGATCTTAGGTATGCTGCAAAAAATTTTAAAGTTTATTAATGAAATTATTTTTGAAAGAAGTTCAAAGCACAGTAAGTATATTCTTTTTTATTTTTTTTTTGAGACAGGAGCCTCAAGCTGTCCCCCTGGGTAGAGTGCCGTGGCATTACAGCTCACAGCAACCTCCAACTCCTGGGCTCAAGCCAGTCTCCTGCCTCTGCCTCCCAAGTAGCTAGGACCACAGGCGCCCGCCACAATGCCCGGCTATTTTGTTGTTGTTGTTGTTCTTGTTGCAGCTGTCATTGTTGTTTGGCGGGCCCGGGCTGGATTCGAACCCACCACCTTGGGTGTACGTGGCTGGCGCCTTAGCCACTTGAGCCTCAGGCGCTGAGCCTATTCTTTTTTTAATATAGTTTTTTTTTGATTAACGTAGTTTTAAGTGGGCTGCAGAAGTTTTTTTTTTTGTAGTTTTTGGCCGGGGCTGGGTTTGAACCCACCACCTCAAGCATATGGGGTTGGTGCCCTACTCCTTTGAGCCACAGGCACCACCCTGGGCTGCAGAAGTTTAACAATAGGTTCAAGTGTGTTGTGAGATAAAAAAGGTTGAAAAACACTGTTTTAGATCATACCCTGTGGAATTGGGGATAACACTGGATGTTGTCATGAATAGTCTCTATTCTTGTTACCACAAGTAACTCCATGGGAGATCAGAAGAACTGCCCAGCTGAGGCCACCCCAAATTACTGACCCACTGCATAAGGAGCAAATAAACTGATTATTATTCTAGACTATTATGATTCAGAAAGCTTCTGTACATGACAAAAGGTTATTGATACAACAGGTGATACAAAAGGCCAAAAATATCTAAGACATGTCTGATACAGGTAAAGTCAGAATGTATACTAAGTTCTACCACATTCTAGACAGAGGCCCTTCCCTACAGAACTTACTAAGAGGTGGCAAAACCAGTTCTATGACTATCAAACACTTCCTCCAGCCTAAATAAGAAAAGACTTACAACGAAGATGTTTGTTTATTCATTATCATGATTGAGGGAGTGTTGCAGATTTTCTCTCCCATTGGGAAAAGGGAAGCTGAAAGAGAGCGTGAGCTTTTTTTTTTTTTTTTTTTTTTTTTTTGGAGAGACAGGTCTCATTTTATCGCCATCGCCCCCAGTAGAGTGCAGTGGCATCACACAGCTCACAGCAACCTCCAACTTCTGGGCTTAGGTGATTCTCTTGCCTCAGCCTCCTCAGTAGCTGGGACTACAGGCACCCGCCAACGCCCGGCAACTTTTTTCCTACAGTTTGGCCGGGGCTGGGCCCAACCCTGCCACCCTCCATATATGGGGCCAGTGCCACAACCCACTGAGCCACAGGCGCTGCCCGAGCCTTTTTCTTCTTTTTAGAGACACAGTTTCATTTTGTCGCCCTCAGTAGAGTGCTGGGGTGTCACAGCTCACAGCAACCTCCAGCTCTTGGGCTTAGGTGATTCTCCTGCTTCAGCCTCCCCAGTAGCTGGGACTACAGGCACCCGCCATAACGCCTGGCTATTTTTTTGTTGCAGTTTAGCTAGGGTTGGGTTCGAACCCGCCACCCTCAGTATATGGGGCCAGTGCCCTACTCACTGAGCCACAGGTGCTGCCCCAGAGAGAGCCTTTGAGAGCTGAGTTTGGAATGTCATCAAGAAGTATGTGGCTCAGCACCTGTGGCTCAAGTGGCTAAGGCACCAGTCATATACACCTGAGCTGGTAGGTTTGAATCCCAGGCCCACCAAACAATGACAGCTGTAACCAAAAAATAGCCAGGCCTTATGGTGGGCGCCTGCATACCCAGCTGCTTGGGAGGCGGAGGCAGGAGAATCACTTAAGCCCAAAAGTTTGAGGTTGTTGTGAGCTGTCATGCCACCACATTCCACCAAGGATGACAGCTTGAGGCTCTTTCTCAAAAAAAAAAAAAAAAAAAAAAAAAAAGAAAAGAAAGAAAAGAAAAAGAAATAAAAGAAGTACACCCCTCCAGATGCTATAGTTTGACCAGGAGAGAGAGGTTTTTATTTATTTTTTGAGACATAGTCTCACTATGTCTGTCCTCAGTAGAGTGCTATGGCGTCAAAGCTCACAGCAACCTCAAACTCCTGGGCTTAAGCAATTCTCTTGCCTCAGTCTCCTAAGTAGCTGGGACTACAGGCACCTGCCACAATAACTGGCTATTTTTTGTTGCAGTTGTCATTGTTATTTAGCTGGCCTGGGCCAGGTTCAAACTGCTAGCCTCAGGGCATGTGGGCAGTGCCCTTACTACTGTGCTAGGGAGTGCCCAGCCTTTTTTATTCTTTTTATTTATTATTTTTTTGCAGTTTTTGGCTGGGGCTGGGTTTGAACCCACCACCTCTGGCATATGTAAGGTGACCAAACATCCCAATTTTTAACAATTTGTCCCGCGTCCTGTGGCATTTTAAAAAAGTCCCGATTTTTGGAAAGAATGGATGACAAGCTAGGGAACGGCAGGAGAATAGGAAAGGAATATACGGTTTTTGGCTGCCATGTGACTATTTCGCCAGGATATGAGTTTTATATTATTTTTGTTAATTTTATAATGTTAAACTTTAATAACAACAAATAATTGTTGAGAAGTGATTATCGAGAACGGCTTATCAAAGTTCGCATTGTTGATCAGTTGTTAGAATTCGACGAGAAATATGCCAAAGAATAAAATAATACTATACATAATTTTTTCAATGTATTATATTTGTAAGTTGTACTTATATTGAAATTAAAAAAGTATTACAATACTATTTTTGCGTTCTATGAAAACTTTTGTTGCTCCATATAGACCAAATTTTTAATTAAGAACCCCCGCCCAATCAATGGTGTCCCACTTTACCAATGTTAAAATCTGGTCACCTTAGGCATATGGGGCCAGCGCCCCACTCCTTTGAGCCACAGGCGCCGCCTTGCTGAGCCTTTTTTAAGACAGTTTCACGTTGTTGCCCTCAGAGTACAGTGGTGTCACAGCTCAGAGCAACTTTATACTCTTGGGGTCAAGCAATTCTCTTGCCTCAGTCTCCCAAGTAGCTGGGACTACAGGCACCTGCTATTTTTTTTGTTGTGGTTGTCATTGTTGTTTGGCAGGCCTGGGCCAGCCCTGATGTATGTGGCTGGTGCCCTAACCGAAGAACTACAGGCGCTGAGCCTGGAAAGAGAGTTTTAAAGAGAGCTCTATATGTCCTTGGAGTTTGGAGCCTATGTTACTATAGACACTGCTGTCTGTAGCTTGTCAGAATTCTAAAGGCAGGAAGCCGACTAGAGCAGCAATGACAGGGCAGCACATCTGTTGTTCACCATGGCAAGGATATGTAAGTTTCCTATGGATCAGGTGAGTGTCACAGCAAAACAGTTTGAGTTGTTCGCCTACATCCTGTCAAAGGTGCTGCCAAGAGGGTGAGGGGATCTTGGCAGTTAAGAAATGTGGGTATTCCATAAAAGGTAGGGGCTAAGAAGAAATGAGAAAAGATTGAGTCCAAATCTAAGAACTGTGCAGTGAAGAGAGTCCTGAAGAATCACACTGACCCCATGAGAGCCAGCATTTGGATGCCAGTCACATAGAAGGCACTGACAAGCAAAAGAGGACTCAAAGCAGTATTGAAACTAAGAGAGATCGGGGTTGAGGAGATAAAGGCCAGATAGGGGAAAGGGCATCATTTTTGTCCTGGGATATACTATTGACTCTTCAAGAGAGCCCACTTTAGGCATCTGCCATGGCCAGAGAGGACAAAAATATGACAGGGGCTCGGTGCCTGTGGCTCAAACAGCTAAGGCACCAGCCACATACACCTGAGCTAGCCGGTTCGAATCCAGCCCGGGCTAACCAAACAACAATGATGGCTGCAATCAAAAAATAGCCGGGCATTGTGGCAGGCGCCTGTGGTCCCAGCTACTTGGGAGGCAGAGGCAGGAGACTCGCTTGAGCCCAGGAGTTGGAGGTTGCTGTGAGCTGTGATGCTGCAGCACTCTACCTAGGGGGAGAGCTTGAGGCTCTGTCTCAAAAAAACAACAACAAAAAACAAAAAACATGACAAGATCAGTAAAGCAATAACTTGCCCACTTTCATTCCTACTTTCTTTGCTCCTAGAGAAGCTGTGGTTAGCAAGACTGGTAGGAGAACTAGCAGCCTAAGGGACAGAAAGCCAACTTTTTCCTTGGCTCCAAGCTTCTCACTAGCAGCAGGATCCAACTGGGAGAGAGGACAAGATACCACTTCAAATCAAATTCTGAATTTTGATTATTTTGTGGAGCTGTTGGTTGTTCCCCCAACCTTTTTTCCAATGTCAAAGAATTTTTAGCTAAGTATAGGACTGCTTAGAACAGTGGTTCTCAACCTTCCTAATGCTGTGACCCTTTAATACAGTCCCTGTTGGTCGTGACCCACAGGTTGAGAACCGCTGGCTTAGAATAAGGCTACATTGCCCAGTCTCCCGTGCAGGTAGATCTAATAATGTGATTAAGTTCTGGCCAATGGGATATTAATGTAAGTGATGGGTCATGGCCTTAAAGGAAACCAGTGACTTTCCTCCTGATAACTGTACTGTGATATGGTGCCGAGTCATCCTGGACCATATAGATTAGGGCAACACTCTAGGGATGGTGGAGCAAGAAGATAGAGGGAAACCAACCCTGGCTCCTTTTGTGGAGCACAGCTGCTATGTTAGTCTACTTTTGCTGTATAATAAACAAGTCTCAGTGCTATACTACAATAGGCATTTATTTCCCACTCATGGGTTGCAAGTTAGCTGGGACTGCTCTGCTTTGTACAAGACCCTGAACCTGAAACAGGCTTCCTACAAATGCTTTAGCACAGTGGTGCCAACTATGTGGTGTGACAGGAGTGAATGGCCCCCTTTCTGACCAGCTTCCAAAATGAGTGGCTTCTGATGATGGATCTGCTCTGCTTCAAGATGTGGATCATGTTTAGCTGTAGTCCATATGTCACATTCTCATCCCCAGGATGGAGGGAAATTGGAAGCTCCCAGGGAAAAGGGCACTTTCTTTCCAGAACAGCAGTAGGCATCCAGTTTCTAGTTTTCCTACACCAGCTTATGAAGCACTTTGTGCAGCAGTGGATGCAAAGTTTCCGAGTTTTACCTCCGTAAGGACCCATCCCCCCATGTCTAAATTGTCTTTCTAAATAATTGATTGTATGAATAATCCCAACCTCTACCCTTCCTTTTTCAAGCTTTTGGCATAGTAACTGCTTCCTGTAGTCACTACCTCTGTGATACATTAATTATTTTCTAGCATTTTCAGTTATCTAATAATCGATTTTTTATCTTAAATTGTCTCGGTTGAAATAATAGGAGTGGTTTGTTTCCAGATAACATCCTGATTCATTGGACTAAATCCTATGTCTGGGAGGCGCCTTTCAAGAATTTCTCTTTGAAATATTTCATGACATCCTCTTCCCCATATTTGTCATTCCTCTCTGTACTCATTTCTATCATAGAACTTACTGTGCTAAACTGTCACTGTTTTTTTCTCATCTATCTCCATCCCAGGCTAATAGCTTCCCTGAAGAAAGAACGTATCAGTTTCCTTAGTATCTGGCACATAGGAAATTGAACAATACACATTCGAATGGATGAATGAATGAGCGAAGAAAAATAAAACTGGAAAGGGAATTTATTACTATAGGATGTGGAAGTCTCATGTAGCACCAAAATGAAAGTTAGATGGTGATGTGAGAAACTGGACTGCGTCTGCCACCTGTGAGTAATGCGAAACAACAGGATTAAAAGGGGTAGCTGAGGCTTCGCAAAGAAAACTCTCTGGCAGTGCAGGCAAGACACGCAAAGGATTGGCGGACTCCTGGGAACGCAAAAGTGTGTTGGCCGTTCGGGTTCCTGAGGGATGACCAAGCCTTAAGGGACGCTTATCACTTTGACACCTGGTTCTACGAAGCCCTTCACCGAGTTTCACTCCCAACTCCTCCGCCCCGCTTCTCTAGAGCAAACACTTTCAAACCTGGAGAACCGGGTCCTACTTGAGAAGTTGTTCTGGGCATGCGTCATCCCCGGAGCGCGCAGGCGCAGAAAATTTTCTCGTAACTGGTACTGCCCATTTCCGATATGGGGCGTTGCTGAGGCTACCCTATTTTATCACCTTTCCTGTGAACGCCCGCCCTCCTGTTCCCGTGGGGGAAGCATCGCGAGATTGCCCTCGGCAGTCCCTGGTGACGCCATTTTTGTACCTGGCGAGCGCCGGCGCCGGGCTGAAACCCTGAAGCCGGAGTTTGCTTGCCAAGCTCTCGCCCAGACCGGATCCAGGAAATACGAGGCGGGCCTCGGTGGGAGGGACGCACTGAAGGAGGAGGGAGGGAAGGGGGCGGCGGCGGCGGCGGCGGCGGCGGCGGCGGCGGCGGCTCCTCCTCACACCGGATTCGGGTCCCGCCCGGCGCGCACCCGAGGGGGGGGTCGGGCAGGGAAGCGGCGCCGGCCCGGACCCCCCGCGGGAGCAGGCGACGGGCGTGAGTACTAGGTGGCGGCGGCGGACGGAGAGCAGCAACTGCTAGGTGAGTGTCCGTGAGAAGGACCCGCACCTGCTTGGGTCGGGACGTCGGAGTCGCCCCTGGGTTCGTCCCGGTGACCCTGCGCTTGGGACGGTGGGCGTGTGAGCTACTGCGGATGTCCCGTGGGTTTGGCTCGGCCTGGAGCTGCGGCGGACACTGAGAGCTACGGGGCTGCTGGAGGTCTGCGCAGGGCCTGGCGCGTCCACGCCCGCCCTGGACGCCCTGGGAGGCCGAGGGGAGAGGGAGTGGCCGCGGCGGGGTGGTGTCTTGGTTGGCTTTCGCCCCCCCCCCCCAACGGTGGGGATGATGCCCTTACTCTCTGAGCTCTGGTCATTGCGAAGAGTGAACATGTGGACTGGCTTTATAAGCTCAGGAAGGTGTTTGGGGATGAGAACTAGCAGCACCAAGGTTGGGGCTGTTGAGTGTGTTGAGAGACAGGGAGATTAGTAGTGATACAGTAATAATTGTTGTAGAAGAGGTTTGTGGAGCCGCTCTGTTGTTTGTGTTGAGTGAGGAAACATTGTCTACATTCATTTAAAGATCACATAAGTCCCCTAAGGTCCAACAACAAATTAGTTATTCCCAGTTGGAGTTCTATAGTTTACTTACCGTGTGCAAGCTCATAAGATGTGTAAAAGCAGTATTTGAGGTCTGGGGGCAAGGTGCAGTATAAAGTAAGTGGCATATAAAACCAAAAGTTTGAACTGTTGATGTGTTAGCATTTTTGTCTTTACTAAAACATAACTTATTTAAATTCTTTAAGAAAACTTGCCACTTTTGGTCCGGACAGGGCTTAGTTCGATGTGTCTTCGTGACGTTCGTTAGACGGTAGTTTTGGCATATATTTATTTATGATTTGTTAGAGAACAAGAATCAATTGAGGGGGACCAATTTGAGAAACTGTATTTCCTTTGCACACTTTTTCATTTTGGAGGGATAAGAGAATTTAACTTTTTTCTTTATTTTAGAGACGATTTGCAGTAGTGTCTGAGAACATGTGTAAAAAGAAAAGCCTTTTGATCACGAAAGGGTTTTTGAAATAAAAGTTTAATTTTGCACAGTGTTAAGTTATAAATGCATTATCACCATGTTAAGTTTTGTGATGGTGGCTTTTCATCAACACTGGGAGAATGCAAGCATATTCACATAGGTAACTTTAAATCAGTATATAGTGTGAATTTTTACCACTTTAGGGATCCCCCCCCCCCTTTGCTTACAACTAGCTTGCTTAGTCAAGGAAAAGTGAGACTTCAGTGACGGTAAATATTAAACATGATTTTTATCTTTACATCTGCGGAGCATAATCTATGTTCAGTCGCCCTGAACTTTCTTTCCTATGTTTATTTGAAACTGTGCACACTTTGTAGTGGAGCAAACAGCACTAACATTGATTATATACGGGCACTGGGCTTGGTGGGTAACGTGTGTTTGCATTTAATTCTCATAGCTGCCCTGTGCTAAAAATAACGTTATTCCTATCACACAGGTAACAACACTAACCTCTAGTATTCTTCAGTAACTTCCCTGAGGTTTTAGAGCTGGTAAATTGCAGAGGTGGAAGTCAAACTCAGGCTTGTTTGATTCTACAGCATGTGTTCTTTCTACCATACTCTGCATAAGTTTATGTGCTGACTGATAAAAATTCTATGAAAATGAACATATTTCTTACAAAGAAACCTTTCAGTTCTGTTGGTTATATTGAAAGCTTTCAGCGTGCTTGGCTCAAGACATCTCAATTTTTTTTTCTTTTCACATGTGTACATTTTCTAGCCAGAGGTAACAATTGAGCAGAAGTCTGCTGATCCGGTAGTGAACTGTCTGAAATACAGATGTTTTCAGTAATTTTGCCTTCTGTTTCGGCATGCCAAAGACATTTCAAAGATCAAATATTTTGTTTGTTTTAGTCCTGAATATACTTTAAATTACATTATTAAAATGGCAACTGTTTATAGGGGTTTGATTTTGCTTTATCAGAGCTTGGAGGTATACACATAAACTTTTCCAGCAAGTGAAATATTTGACAGCTGACCCTGTTTCCTTCCCTTTAATTTGGTATGAAGGTTTTGGACCCAGTTAATGGTTTTTATAAAATACAGCAGTTATTGTGGGATCCAGCATAATCTCCTGTGGGGCTAGAGATTTAAAAGACCTTCATAGATTCCCAGGCAGTATCTGAGGTGTTACTATAATAGCAGGAACATTTTTCCAGTGGTCATTTTTGTCTCCCACTGGTCTCTGCTGTTCCATCTCTGATGTACCACTGAGTCTGCCATCCTGGCCCTTCCCTCTGCTCAGGAGAAAGGCTCTACATCTGGATAGAGTTCAACTGGAGAAATCAGGAAACAACTGTAGAAATCAGGAAAAAAAAGATGTGAAATGCCTGGCATTCATCCTCTAGCAGGTCGTTTGGTCAGGCTTACCTGTCTAATTAATTATCTCTAGCTGAAAGTTCTAGAAAGTTATTATGGAATTTGGGATTTTGGGTTCTATCTTTTAAGAAGTAAATTGTTTGGGGGGGGATCTCCAGTTAAGTAGTCATATGTTTATGGGAATGGAAAAAGAAGTCTGGTGTTCCTCAGTATACATCAACATGTGTGTATATTATGAGGCTTGTGGGACTGTGTTTTAAATAATACCTTAGAGTCTTGAAAGGCAATCTTTGGTCTGAACAAGCAAATTTTTGATTATGGTTGTACTCCCAAGAGAGATTCAAATATACTTCCTTATAAAGGTAATCACTCATGGTATTTGTGCTATTAGGGTGAAAAAATTGACAAATAATAATGTAATCAAGTGTTTACCAGAAAAAGCCTTTCTGAAATGATTTATATTGCCACTATATAAAGATAAAAACATCAGGAAATTGGCCATTTTGTTGAGGCAAGGGGACTGTTTGCTGGCTGTGGTGAACATATTATGCTCTCTAAGCCTGTCTTGGTCTTGCTCTGTAAACCTATTTTTCTCTTCCTCAATAAACCTCATTTCATGCTTGCAAAAAAAACCCCAGGAAATTATATCAAGTATTTCAAAGTTTATTTTCATGCCTTCTGCATACTAAACCTTTAATTAATACCATGGCCACAGATTTTGTCTAAAAGTGAAATGAACCTGATGAAACATTTGGAACTGTCAAACAGATTAATCCTAAATAAGTTATTATAGTTTAATTCATTGACATTTCTACTTATTTGTTTGCCTTTGCAATATTCTGCTTCCCACCCTGCTTCAGATTTCTTTCCTTTCCTTCCACTGATGCTGTTCTGCCATTATCTGGAGCCTTTCCTTTCTTCTCAGTTGGACACTGACAAGGAGGGCACCAAAACTCTTCCAAGTTCATTCCACTTTCTTGAATTTCTTTGCTCTAGGATAGTATTTGTCTTTCTTTCTTTCTTTCTTTTTTTTTTTTTTTTTGAGCCTCCAGCTGTCACCCTGGGTAGAGTGCTGTGGCATCACAGCTCACGGCAACCAGGCTCCCAAGTAACTGGGATTATAGGTACCTGCTGCAGCACACGGCTACTTTTTTTTTTTTTTTTTTGAGACAGTCTCATTATGTTGCCCTAGGTAGAGTCACAGCTCACAGCAACCTCAAACTCTTGGGCTTACGTGATTCTCATGCCTCAGCCTCCCAAGTAGCTGGGATTACAGGTGCCTGCCACAACACCTGGCTATTTTTTGTTGCAGTTGGCTTTGTTGTTTAACTGGCCCGGGCTGGATTCAACCTGCCCGCCTCTGTGTGTGTGGCTGGCACTTCAACCTCTTTTTTTTTTTAGCAGGCCCGGGCTGGGTTCGAACCCACCAGCCCCGGTGCATGTGGCTGGTGCCCTAACCACTGAGCTAGGGGCACCCAGCCAAGGATAGTGTTTTTCAACCTTTTTTAATCTCATGGTACACTTGAACCTATAGTTAAACTTCCACAACACACTTAAATTATGTTGATTAAAAAAAAGAGTAAAGGCTTGGCGCCTGTGGCTCAAGCGGCTAGGGCACCAGCCATATACACTGGAGCTGGTGGGTTCGAATCCAGCCTGGGCCTGCCAAACAATGATGGTGCAACCAAAAATAGCCAGGCGTTGTGGCAGGCGCCTGTATAGTCCCAGCTGCTTGGGAGGTGGAAGCAGGAGAATCGCTTGAGCCCAGGAGTTGGAAGTTGCTGTGAGCTGTGATGCGACAGTACTCTACCCAGGGCGACAGCTTGAGGCTGTTTCTCCAAAAAAGTAAAAAAAAAAAATACTGTGCTTAG
>CAUYTI010054197.1:0-25175 GCA_963575145.1 Galago senegalensis
CTGTGGTCCCAGCTACTTGGGAGGCGGAGGCAAGAGACTCGCTTGAGCCCAGGAGTTGGAGGTTGCTGTGAGCTGTAATGCCACGGCACTCTACCCAGGGGGACAGCTTGAGGCTCTGTCTCAAAAAAAAAAAAAATTAAAAATTAAAAATTAAAAAATGACACCCCTGACATATTGTAGTCACTCTGTCTAACACAGTGGCCACTAGTCTGATATGGCTATTTAAGTTTCAGGTAATTAAAACTGGAGAAAATCAACAGCTCAGTTCCTCCTTGGCTGAAGGCACATTCTAGGGGCTGGTAGCTGCCTCAGCTGGTGGCTGCTACACTGGATACACAGGAGGAGCACTTCCATCACAGAAGGTCAGGTTGGATGGTGCAAGTCTGGAGGGTGGCTAGAGGGCTGGGGATAGATGGCTGGGACAGTGACACCCGAGATGTCTGCTGTACACGTGTGGTCATGGGAAAACATATCAGGAGGAGGGTGGCAGGGATCATCTGGGCGGGGGGGGGTGTGGTGCACTGGGTGTGTGCAAGGAGAAGAGAGGACAGAGTTAGCAAGAGAGGAGAGTGAGGTGGGAATGGGGGCTGCTGGGCACTTGTTAAGGGTTCTGCTGATGTGAAGGGCATCAGGAAGCAACTGGGAAGGGGTGAACAGGGGAGCAGATTGGTTTTTAAAATATAGAGAGAATTAGAGAGAGGTACGAAACTGGAAGGAGGAAGACCTAGTGTCAGAAAGACAGAGGAAGGTGATTGAGATTTGAGTGATGTGGGAGGAGGGGAGAGCCATGAGCCACAGCCAAAAACTCAGGGTCCTGGATCAAGCTGTACCTGAAGCTAGCATGTGCGATCAGGAGGAAGGATCCTTCCTTCCTCTTCTTGGCTACTATGATGCTGACTTGATCATGCCCTCATTGGTACCACCCACCTACCCTTCACTCATTGAAAACTAAGGTTGACTAAAAATCCCTGACTCTCCTTTCTCCTATCCCTGTACAGAGAATGCAGAGCCAGGGCCAGGCTCCCCTTGGCATCCTGCTTCCAGTTTCTTTTCTGTGCTTTGCGCCTCTCACTGAATCCCAGGACTGATGAGATAGTCCCAACTAGTCACCTTGAGTTTGTGGGAGGAAGGCTGGGGGCTGTGGCTCATGCCTATAATCCCCAGCACTCTGGGAGATGGAGGCAGGTGGATTTCTTAGCTCACAGGTTCGAGACCAGTCTGAGCAAGAGTGAGACTTCGTCTCTAAAAATAGCCGGAAGTTGTGGTGGGTGCATGTAGTCCCAGCTACTCAGGAGGCTGAGGCAAGAGAATTGCTTGATCCCAAGAGTTAGAGGTTGCTGTGAGCTATGATGCCATAGTACTCTACCAGGCAACAAAGAGAGACTCTGTCTCAAAAAAAAAAAAAAAAAAATAGAGTTTGTGGGAAGATGCTTTAGTCTACCTGATGTTCCATTATCTTTGCTTACTAGGATGATTTTCTCACAGCCAGTGGGGAAGAGGAAGGAGGAGGCAGGTCCCACACTCATGGCCCAGCTTCAGCTGCAAATGGAGGGACTGGCTTGATCATAGGGAGACCTTCCTCTCTAAAACCCAGCAGGTGCTGTGCTCATGCATTGCCAGTGGGGGGCGGGGGGGTCTCCTCAGCCCTGCAGAACAGGATGGGAACCTGCTGTCCAGGGCAGTCAGGGGGCCATTCTGTTCCTTGGAGGCTGGAAGTTCATCCCCCTTCAGGATCTTTGTGCTCAGGTGTTCTCTCTGCCTGAAACTTTCTCTCCCAAGACCGCAAGAATGGCCCCTTCCCCACTAAGCAGCCCTTCTTACTCTCTGAAGCCATCTTGTCTGTCTTCTGCTCTAGAATGTCAGCCCCATGAGGCCAAGCCAGTTGCCATCTTGCTTCCTCTGCTCCCATGTCTGAAAAACAGGTAGAGGTAGAGGCCCCCAGGAAGCTTCTGCCATGAGTAGTGGCTGGGGTGAGTGTGGGGAGAGGTCTTACACACTTCCTCTTTCTGTACCCTCCCAGAAGCTCCTGGAGGAGGGGCTGGGACCAGGGCAGCAAGGCTGGGAGGGAGCAGTCACTCACCCAAGGTTGCACAAGGAGTGTGTCCCAGGCCTGGCCTAGAGGGGACTGAGAGCCTGGAGAGAGGTAGTGGTTGTGCAGCTCCTGCAGATACACTTCCTTTCTGTGTGACAGCTCTTCATTCATCCACAGACCTGCACCTCTCTGCCTCCTGGGTCCTCAGGTGAACCACTTCATGAGGGCACCAGTCTGTGCTGCACAGCAGCTGCCTGCTGCCCAGAGCACACGGCAAATGAACGAGGCTCAACTGAAAGCTGTGTGCGTTGTCAACCAGATCTGCTTCCCGGTGCCCTTGCCACAGCCTGGGCTAACACCAGTTGGGCAGACTCACAGCCTCGAAGGGCTGTCAGCAGCACCCTCATTCTTTTTCCACTGTGCCACCCAGGAATGGGTCTGTCTAGGCCCAGCAGGGCTATAGGGTGAGGTGCTCGAAAGAAGCTGACCCTCTCCACTCTGCAATGTCTGAGCAGCCCCAGGAACAGGAACAGGTATGCCCATCACCATTTGACCTTGCAACACACATGCATAATTTTAGAATAGAGGAAAAAATGATAAAAATAACTTCTATGGCATTGCCCAATGCCAGGACAAGTCTAAGCACAATCTCATTTAATCCTCACAACTCTCTGAGGAGGAAGTACCCACATTATCCACATTTTACAGATGAGGAAACCAAGGTCCACATGACTTGCCAAAGTTCACACACACACACAAAAGGCCAGCTGGGGGCAGCCAGAATTCATACCGGCACCTGCCAGCATCCTTCTCAATCATAAGCAGCACCCATCCAGCTTTCTGAGTTACAGTGGGCACTTGTAACTCTGAGAGAGCTTCCTGAGAGAACCTGGGACTAGGTGTTGGGCTCCACCCAGCTTGTGACCTTGGGCAAGTCACCTAATCTCCCTAGGTCTCAGTTTCATCAACTGGAAAGGAAGGGATGGTGACACTCACCCCAAGCCTCACCCTGGATGTAAGCTGTAAAGTGCTGTTCACAGGTGAAGGGCATTGCTTGTCTGAGAATCCATTTTGCATATGTCGTGAGTGTGTGATCATCTCTCCTCCTTGCCTCTAAGAATCTGACACATGAGAGCCCACATCAAAATCCCTGGCCCCTCTACAGGGCCTGGTCCAGAATGTGCTCAAAGGATCTTCATTGATCTAACTACACAGCACACCATGACGTGAATGGTCCAGGCTCTGATGGGTACAGTCACTTTGCAAACTGTATTAAAGCTAACAGATATACACCAGTCACTCTGCCATTCCATGCCCAGGAGTCTACCCAACAGAAACAAGTGCTTATGTCTACCAAAGAGTCATGCAAAGATGTTCACAGCAGCATTATTTGTAATGCCTAAGAACTGGAATAGGGCAGTGGCACACAAACTGGTGTGGTATATCCACATGTACTCACACTCAGCATGAGAACAGCTGCTGACACACACTGTGGCAGGCAACAGTCTCACAGGCATGATGTTGAGGGAGAGAAGCCAGACCCCAAGAGAACATCAATGCATTAGTAGCATTAGTAAGAAAGTCAAGAAGGGACAAAGGAATCTCTGTGGCTGACATGACTGTGGCTTCCACTGGGCTGCTGGACAAACCCTCCTCTGTCTGGGTGGCAGCCACGTGTGTGTATGTGTGAGCACATGCTGAAGTTCATGGGGTAGCATCCTTCAAGCATGTGCCCTCAGAGGCATGGAAGTCATGCATAAGTGTTCTAATAAGTCTGGAGAAATGAAATGCAGGCTCTGGGCTTATTTAAATCTCTGCTCTTTCCAGGCTGTATAGGTGAAAGGCCTATATGCCTCTGGCCAAAAAAGCTGTTTGAGAGAGAGCAGTGAAAAGACTTTGTGCAGGAACACTTGTGAGAAATGGAGGCAGAATCCCATATGGCCAGGTTGGCTGCAGGCCTAAACCCCCCCTCACCTAAGGTTGGCCTGGTCGGTTGAGGGTGTAAAACCCCCTGACTTAAGGCCCACACGGGAGTGGAGATTTGCACACAAATTTCTGTATGCCCTAGAAGTTTCTTAACTATGCCTTGTTTCGAGGATCAAAGCAATTGCCTCCAAATAGCAAGGTCAGTAGAACAGATTTTCAAATCGTCTCTTTCCTCCATAGGCTCAGGCTTCATCAGATAAGAACAAAAGAAGTAATAGCTAACAATAACATGTTCTCCATTAAGTTATGCTAAACTGGGTTATGTTGATAGGGTTATGCTTAAAGGTGTATATTGGGTGGATTATTAGATTACTAGGAGGGAGCTACTTACAAGGTGGGGAGTCATAAGATGTTTAAATGGATTAATGAAGTCATTGATGTCCAATGCGCACATGCAGAGGGAAGTCATTGATGTCCAATGCGCACGTGCAGAGGGATTGTAATAAATGTTAATGAGGTCATTGCTGTATACTGTGCATGCACAAGATTGATTATATAAACCAACAGTAAATAAAGACGTTCGCCATTTTGCCTGAGTGAGCAGATGGTAACCTTTATTTAAAACGCAATTTCAATAAGTGTACTTATTCTTTGCGACATTGCTTTTCCGTGAGACCCTAAGGGCAACAAGGCTGGGTGATCTTGGTTTCTCTGCTTCTCTATTATGTCATCTATACATACAGGGTAATCCTGCAACTGTAACAAAAATGGGATCATCCAGTGGAGAAATGGGGCACCACGCCTCCTGCACAGCACCTGCACATGGGATGTGTTCAGTTGTTGGTAACTGTGTTTGATGATGAGAGTTTTGCACCACAGCAGCATAGCATTTATCACAGATATTCAGTGGCTGCCCTGCACACTGGACACGGGGATAGGCCCTGGGGACACCGCAACAGATAAGACAGACTGGTCCCTCACTCAGGGAGCTGGCATCTAGTTCCTTAGTTCAGTCAACAAATGCTCCCTGCAACTTTCTCAGAGTCCCATAGCTGATAACTGTCAGCAGGACCGAGGTGTCCCGACTGCAGTCAAGGCTTATCTCCTTACACCCTGTGCCTCTGTCCTCCAGAGGGGCAGAACAGAAGTCCTGAGAGTTGCCACCACCAAAGGACACAGCTCGTGAACAGAACCCATCTCCTGGCCTCCACAGGGTCTCCAGGGCACCAACTAAGTGGTGCCTGACACCCCCCCACACACACACACAGAGGAATGCATGGTCTCAGCTTTCCTCCCTCCTGGGTACCTCTGACACCCTGTAGTGCTTCCAGAGATCATGTCCCCCAAAGATAGTTTGCCCCCAATCCTCACCTCAGAGTCTGCTTTGGGGGACACCCCCTGTGAAGTTTTTCCACCACCATGGCTACATGCAGTGGAGAGCAAGCAGGAGAGACCAGCCCTGACTGGTGGTATGGACATGGGGTGGAATCAGAGCCCTCCAGTAGGCGTTGGCCCGAATGCTCCTGGAGGGGGGGAATGCCTCTTGTCCCTGCCAGCTGTCTCTGGACTATAGGCTGAAACCCTGACTCAGTGGCCTTCCCTGAGGTCTCCCCACTATGCCCACACTTTCGGCCTACCCTTTGTTCTTGAGGCTTCTGGTGCTATGGTAATACCAAAGGGTGGGCAGGCTTTTCTGGAATTTGGCACTGGGGACCACAGGGATTGGGGCTGGGTTGGACCAGGAGGTTTGGGACACAAAGCCCCCTAGGAGGGCCACAACAGTGCTGCAAGTCTGGATTCTAGCAGCATGGATGCTCCCAAGTCCGTCCTTCTGGTCACTCATCCTCCCAAGCTGCATCAGTAGCCTCAGCAACAGGAGAAATAGCAGAAGGTCTCTCCATGGATGTGGTCAAGTCAGAATGAGACCACTGGTTAAGGTGGGCTGTGATCCAGGGTGACTGGGGTCGTTATGAAAAGGGGAAATCAGGACACAGAGATTTGTGGAGAGGGAAGAGGAGGTAAAAAGACACAGGGAGAAGGCAACAACTACATGACAAAGGGAGGCCCAGAGCAGACCCTCCTGCACAGACCTTGGAAGGAGCCTGCCCTGCCCATACCTTGACCTGGGACTTAAGGCCTCCAGGCTATGAGACAATAACATCTGTTGTCTTGTCTAAGTCACCCAGTCTGCTGTACTTGGCAACAGCAATCCTAGTAGACCAATGTACATCTGTATTGGAATATAATTCACAGACCAAAAATTTTACCTGTTTAAAGTATACAATTCAGGCTCGGTGCCCGTATCACAGTGGTTATGGCGCCAGCCACATACACAGAAGTTGGTGGGTTTGAATCCAGCCCAGGTCAGCTAAACAACAATGACAACTGCAACAAATAATAGCTGGGCGTTGTGGCAGGCACCGGTAGTCCCAGCTACTTGGGAGGCTGAGGCAAGAGAATTGCTTAAGCCCAAGAGTTGGAGGTTGCTGTGAGCTGTGATGTCACAGCACTCTACCCAGGGCAACATAGTGAAACTCTGTCTCAAAAAGAAATAAAGTATATAATTCAGTACTTTTAGCTCTATTCACAGAATTGTGCAACCATCACCATCATCTAAGCTGAGAACATTCTCTCCGCCTCTAAAGGAAAGCCTATGCCCACTAAGTGGTCACTCCCCAGACTACCTGCCCCAGCTCTGTCTCTGTGGATGTGCCTGCTTGGGACACTTCATACAAATGCAGCTGTGTGGTGTGGCTTCTGTGTCCAGTCCTTCCCACTCAGCTCCATGTCCTCAGGCAGCCTGCACGGCAACATGGCAGCACATCCTCTTCCTCACAACTGAGCAACAGCCTGCTCTATTGGGATATCACATTTAAAAACTCCATTCCTGCAAAAAAAGAAAAGAAAAGAAAACTCCATTCCTCAGTTGCTATATAACAAAATTTTGTTGGTTTTTTAATTTTTTTATAGTTTTTGGCCAGGACTGGGTTTGAACCCACTACCTCCAGCATATGGAGCCAGTGCCTTACCCTTTTGAGCCACAGGCACCACCCCAAAATTTTGTTTTTAAAAGAGAATCTAAAAAGCATAGCAAATGTTCACATTTGCTAAATCCAAGTGGTGAGAACATGGTATTTATGTTTCTTTATATTTTTCTGGATGGTGGAACTATAAGTGCCCAGGCTGAAAGGTTTTATAATTTTTAATGTTATCAAATATATTTTTTAAATACATATTGAAGGAGACAGCCATTGAAGGGAGGTAATGAGTTGCTGACATTTGGTAAGGTGACCAGAGTCCCACTTTTGGCAGGACAGTCTTGATTTTTAACAATTTGTCCCACGTCCCGTGGCGTTTTAAAAAATTCCTGATTTTTAGAAAGAATGCACAAGCTAGAGAACAGTGGGAGAACAGGAAGGGAATATATGGTTTTTGGCTCCCATGTGGCTATTTTGCCAGGATATGAGTTTTATATTATTTTTGTTAATTTTATAATGTTAAACTTTAATAATAACAAATAATTGTTGAGAACTGATTATTGAGAACTGCTTATCAAAGTTTGCATTCTTGGTCAGTTGTTAGAATTTGACCACCATTGTTTGGAATTAATGAACAATGGTATTTTTTGAAATTGGCAACCATGAAAACATTTTGTAACTGTCTCTCAGACGATACACATTGTACTGCATACTAGTGCTAGTTAAACAAGTGATATCAACAAATCAGCTATTCAGATAATTTAGGTAAGTAATTTATTTATTTATTTCATGAATTTAGCAGATAGCACTCATATTTTATAGTGGTGGCAAAAAGTCTAGTGAGAGCCCTGAAAGTGACACTTAGGACTTATGAGGTATCATTATTACAAAAATATATTGATAAGGAAAAGTTTAACTCTTGGGCATCAGCAAAAATCACAATAGAGTGCAAATGGTTAGAAATATTTCATCACTTTGAAACAAACCATATTCCATACAGCAATGCACTAAAAATTGTGGGCTACGCACAGTCCTTACCAGGAACTAATGCTGTGACTGAATGCATTTTTTTCTATGGTAAATAAAGTATGGACATCAGAAAAATCACAATTAAGTGTTGAGACTTTGAAAGCCACTTCATGTGTGAAATATAATTTAACAAATTTTTGTGAAAAATTTCATGACCTTTTAAACAGCAACAGCAATCTACTAAAAAAAATTCACTCAAATGAGAAATATCCCAAAGAATAAAATAATACTATGCATAATGTTTTTTTTTTTTTTTTTTTTTTTGGCCAGGGCTGGGTTTGAACCCACCACCTTTGGCATATGGGGCTGGCATCCTACTCCTTTGAGCCACAGGCGCCACCCTATACATAATTTTTTTTAATGTATATTTGTAAAGTGTACTTATGTTGAAATTAAAAATATATATATTACAATATTATTTTTGCATTCTATGAAAGTTTTGGTTGCTCCATATAGACCAATTTTTAATTAAGAAGCCCCCCCCATTCAATGGTGTCCCGCTTTACCAATGCTAAAATCTGGTCACCTTACCCAAAGGGACAGTTGAATGTTTCTGAAAAGCAAGTTGCAACTCCATTTGATGGTGAATGGTGACTGGCCACATTCCTAGGGGTATTCTCAGCTTAAAAAACTTTATGGAGGCACCCTTTTCTTGCTGTAAAATTATATGTAGCAATGAGTCATTCTTTGAAATGGAGAGTTCTGAGTAATATAAAATTAAATGATTTCTACTTGATATGGAATCAGTGGAGGAAGCATTAACAAAAAAGCAATTTATAGAATTAAAAAATTATTTAAAGAAAATATTATTGAAAGCTCACAATAGATTGTGCTGAAGACATGAATGGATATATGATGGAACAGGAGCAGAGGAAGAGACCTGAGAACTATATCAAAAATTTAAAAATAAATTATATTTCTTACTATTCCATATAAGTATCCAGTTTCCTCAGTACCATTTATTGAAGAAACTATCCTTTCTCAAATGAATATTCTTGATGCCTGTGTTAAAAACCAGTTGGTTATGAATATGTGTATTTATTTCTGAGTTCTCTATTCTCTTCCATCGGTCCAGATATTGGTGTCTAGTTTCGTACCAGTTCTATGTTGTTTCGTTTACTGTAGCTTTGTAGTATATTTTGAAGTCAAGTAATGAGGTGCCTCTAACTCCATTCGCTCAGGGATACTTTAATTATTTGTAGTCTTATGTGGTTCCACATAAATTTTAGGATTTTTTACATCTTCTGTGAAGACTGTCATTGGTATTTTGACAAAACATAACATTGAATCTGTAAATGGCTTTGGTAGAATGATCGTATTCAGAATATTAATTCCTCCAACCTGTGTACATGTGATGTCTTTCCAATTTACTGTATCCTTTTCTATTTCCTTCAACAGTGTCCTGTAAATTTCCTTGTAGAGTCATTTTACCTCCTTGGCTAAATTTCTTCCTATGCATTTTATCTTATTTATTTTTTTATAGCTCTCCCAAATGGAATCACTTTATTGCTTTCTTTTCCACTAGTTCGTTGTTGGTACATGGAAATACTACTGAATTTTGTACATTGGTTGTATCTTGCAACTTTACTGAATTCATTTACCAAATCTCACAATTTTTCAGAAGAGCTTTAATGATTTTCTATGTAAAAATTCAGCCATTTGCAAATAAGAACAATTTGCTTTCCTCCTTTTCTATGTAGATTTTCTTTCCTATGTATCTTCTGTTAATTTACAAGTTAGCAGGTTGGTTCATTGCAAAGTTTCAAAAATAACAAGAACCATTTGAATGTATGGAATATAAATCAGATTTTCTCCATAGTAAACAAAAAATCCCTGTAAACTTCTTTCATCCTCTCTCTGTCCCTTCTTCTCCCTCTACTAAGAACACTATGAAAGTTATCCCAGGATGACTCTTTAATTATTGCTATCTTCACAAAATTTTCACTTAATTCTCCACGTAAGTATATCAGGAAAGTTGAGAAATCTGCTTACGAGGACTAGTACACACATTGCCAAAGCAGTCTATGTAATGAATTTTAAAATACTGAAGTTCTAGGGGTTGTTCCCATGTGACCTTCATAGTTCCTCCTTATTGAACCCTTTTATGGAATGCAGTGATTCTAGATATATTTATTAAATTGGCTCAGAATTGGTTTTTAGAACCCTGAGCCTAGATTTTTAGTAAATTCAATGGGGAGTTTTTAGGAGCAACTTGTAGATATTTATCACCCATTGTGTGGAGAGAATTTAAGGAGAGGGTGAATCATAGAATATATTCAATGAGTGAAAGGAAAGAGTACAACTTCATCAGGAAAAAATATTTAACCTTTAAAATTTTTCTTAGAAGTTTTATACAGTTAATAATAAAAAAAATTGTTAATAGAGGAAAAGGAGAAAAGCACTATATGCATAGATTAACCATGTTAAATCATTCTGTTACATTTTACTTTTATTATTTTTCTATTTTTAAAGTGGTCTTCTGTTTACAAGCATTTGTACTGTTTCCACATTTTTCCTATCATAATAATGACATAAGGGATGTTCTAGCTTGTGTCTTATATGGAGCAAAGTGCTAATTTCCCTTGGGTTCTTACACATGTCTTTTATTAAACAAGAGCAATGCTTTATCATAGATATATACAAAGGAATGAGATACCTAGATTACAGGATATGTTTCATTTCAATTAGTTTGGACACATATTTTTCAGAAGTGAATATAATGATTAACATTATAACCTGCAATATCTAAGAGTTTCAGTTGCTCTGCTTGTTTAACACACAATATATTCTATCATTTTAATTTTAGTCATTTTGGTCGGGAGTACAGTAGTACCTATTTGTGAAGTGGGTGTGCATTATTTTAACTACTAAGATCACTAAAACTCTTTAAACATAATTACACATCTTTAGAATGTCCTCTTCTAAGAAGTACCTGTTCACATTTTTTGTATACTGTATTTAGGTTCCTAAAATATTTTTAACTTATTTAAAGGAGTTCTTTATATTTGGGGGAAGGGGAGCGTTTTGCATATGTATGGTCCTTTCTTTGCTGTTTACATTTTCACACTCTTAATAGTTTATTTTCTTAAACAAATATCTTTAGTTTTCATAAAGCACACTTTAAATTTTTATCTTAATTGTTAATGATTAGAACTAGAGTTTAAAATAAAACAAAAATCCCAGATTTTATTTTATTTAGTTCAAGTTTTACAAATTTATTCTTGTGTCTTTTTATTTACTATATGGACAGATTAACTTAACTCTCACATTTAGATATATGATTCTAATGCCACCGCAACAGCACAAAAGAACCAGGCAGGACATGGATTGAAGTGTTTGCTTGCAAGACATAGGCTAACAAGAGGTGTAGGAGAGCCCTGAGCCCTCTCTGCAATGGCTATTTATGAAGGTTATACACAACAGGTGTGGAGAGTTCAGGTAATTACATGTGAGGGCTGCATGCATAAGGATTGTCATGTGCTCTTTCCTCACGTGTTCTTTCCCCACAACCCCCATGAAGAAGCACTAAACATCAATGTTTAACACCTGCCTACTAATGAGTGATCTATCTTTTTTCATTTTGGAACACTGAGTTACTTGAGGGCTTGTTCCTAAGTCACAAAACATCTATAGGCTTGCCAGGAGACTGTTCTATTCTCAGCGTTTCCTTTTAATGTGATGGGAATCAGTAACTGTCCTTGTAAGAATGGTGTCCATTCCTCTACATGTTTCATGTAAAATTATTGTTATATGATATGAAGGAAGCATCACATTTTATGTTTATAGTAGAAAATATTAACAGAGCATCCTTTTATTCAATGAACTTCAAAGGCATCTTTGCTATAAATCAAGTGTCCATTTTTGTCTGGGCCAGTTTCTGTGTTTTTTGTTTTTCAACTTCATTAGTTTATCAGATTATATAATTATTTCAATTTTACACTGTCTTGATTACTATATTTTTATAATACTTTGTTATAGTTATTGTTATAGTTTGTCAAGATAGCTTTGGGTATCCTAAGAGCTTGATTACTATATTTTTGTAATCAAAAATATAAAATATAAATATATAGTAATCCTTGATTACTATATTTTTATAATACTTTGTTATAGTTATTGTTATAGTTTGTCAAGATAGCTTTGGGTATCCTAAGAGCTGTACTTTCACATCTGAATTTATACAAAATCAACGTGTAATTTCCAATAAAATAAGAACATGACAAAAACCTGTTGAGATTTTGATTGATATGGCATTGGATCTATAAATCAATTTGTAGAGCCTTTGTACCTTAACAGCACAGTTTCCTGATATATGATGATGTTATGTTTCCTATTTATTTGTCTTTTTAATTTCTTTCAGAAATCCTTTATAGTTTTCCATGTGGAGTTCTTTCTCACTTTTATTGTTTTTATTCCTACAATTTTGATTCTCTGTGGTATTGTAAATGCAATTTTCTTGTTATTTATTGCCAACATACAAGAAAGCAATTGACTTTTCAATACTGATCTTTTATCAGGAGAACTCAATAAGTCACTTAGACATTTTAGATTTGGGGTAAGGGAGGATTAGGAAGTAGGGAAATGTTTCCTACAAACATGCCTTCTGTAAAAAATGATGGTTTTACTTCTGCCAGGGTTCTGCCCCAGGGCAGGGTCCTTTAAGACTTGTGGAAATGGTGGTGATTGATTGAAGAAAAATAAAGTTAAAAGCAGTGAGAAATAAAAAGACAGGACACACAGCAGGTGGGACCCAGGGGACATCCACTAGCTTGTGGGGCTTCTTCCAGTGGCCCTGGTTGTTTGCTCCACCTAGCTTTTATTGAAGGCTATTTTCTCATTTAGTCAAGAGGGTAAACTGAAGAAGGAAATAAAACATCAGTGGTTTCTCTGAGTAAGCATGTTAGTTCTTATTCTATCTATAATCATTAAGTTTATGGGTCAGGGAAGCCTTGAGAAACTCAAAACCTGAGTCTTGTATGGGAGCAACCTCCTGTCTGTGGTCACCCATGCAGATTTCTTGGGGGAGGTTAAACCCCTCTAATTTCTCTGTGGAGCAAACATGGTGTCATCAGTCTCCTCTGAAGAATTAGTGGAAAAGAGAAAATTTCCCCTCTGCTCTGGCCATTATATAAATCCCCACAAGGGTTATTTGTTTTGACTGTTGACTGGACAGGGGACAGCCTGGTTAATGTTCCTTCCCAGGCCTTCCATACAGCTTCAGCTATTCTTTAGAGTGTTTACAGACCCAGCAAGGTCGTTTGCAAGCTATATTACAGGCCAGGCTTCTAGTAAAAGCAAAAACTGCTCAGACGAGTAATTTAATTGTTAGTTTAAAAGCAAGCTAGCTAAACTGTTTCTATTCAGCCTTGCTCAGCTTATTTCTCTGTTTTCCCCCTTTTCCGGGGATGTTTTTTCTTGCCAAGAATGGGGTCTTTGTTCACATTTGCTGACCTTTGTTCATTCTCCTTGCAACTTCCTCTACATCTTACTTCCTTTCCAATCTTCATAAATTTTGTTTTTCTTTGCTTTACTGTAGTAGCCATGCCTCTAGTACAATGCTAAATTGAACTAAAGATTGGCGATAGCCTTAATTTCCCCATGAATGCATTTGTTACCCCTGAGTAGGATATTTACTGTAGACTTTTTGTAGATACTATATTTCAGAATGAGGAAGTTTTCTTCTAATTTTTCTAACACTTTTACATGAGTTGATTCTTATTAAAAATTCTCTCCATGCTTTAGTGTGACGAACATAATCTCTCTTTTATTCTATTAATGTGATAATTTATATTGATGACTTTTAAATGCTAAAATAACCTTGAATTCCTATTGTAAAAATATTTTGTCTTGATGCATTATCCTCTCCATATATTGCTGGAGTTAATTTATTATCATCACATTGAAAATTTTGTTGGATTTTTATAAAGATATAATATTGATATTAGAAAACCACTTGGGGTCTTTCTAATGTTTTTATAGTCTTTGGAAAATAAGTATATAATTTATATTAATAATTCCTTAAACTTTTAAAAAAATTTTCCAATGAACTCATATGGAGCTAGGATTTTTCTGTGTGAAAAAGATATTTTTAATTGATAAATTTATTAATCAGATATAAGATTTCAAGTAATGTATTTCTTCTTGTTTCATTTTTGAGAAGTTGTGATTTTAAATAAATTGACGTTTTATCTTATTCATAAATTATTTTTTATGAAAGTTTTAAAGTATCACTGGATATTTTCAAGGCCTCCCTTTCTATGATCATTTTGAATAAAGTTCTATAAATATTTTAATATGTTTGTTCCCTGATTCAAATCATAAACTATTAAATAGATACAACTTACAATGAGCTCGTATCTTTCTTAAGTTTTTTATCCACTTTTTTTTTTTGTCTTACCATTTGTTTATTGAAGAATCCCATGTTATTTGCCCTGCTAATTCTCCCATGCTCTGGATTTTTCTATTGCATGCTCCTAATAACATTTAACATGTTCCACTTTCTCCTGTATACTCTTGATGGGTTTTAGGTTGCTGCACTGGCAGACCCTTTTCATGTAATTTCCAAGGCTAAATAGAAAATTTTGTTATATGTCAGCAAAATTTCCAGTGGCTATTAATTGATCATGTAATTTCATAGAGAACTATCAGCCGGTGAAGGATCTCAAAGCACATAAATGTCTGTACTGTTAAATCTGAAAAGGATGCTAAAGAAAATGATTCCATACACCTTGCAGCTGTACCGTTTTCAATCAGACTGATTCTAATATCTTGATTAACCCACCATAGTGTTGTTGTGACTTCTGAATCTAACCGTACTGCATCCTCTTGGAAATAAGTTCATGACATGAGAAGTCACTTTGTGGTTTATATTTTAATATGCTCATTTAACTCTAATGGCGCTCTTGTTCTTTCCTCAGCAGACAAAAATGATTTCCATGATTCAAGATAAGAGTAAATTTGTGTGTCTTTATTGCTCATTCCTTATTTTCTGTTGTTTGATCCATATGCTGTCAACTTAACAGAAACATAATATTTTCCAGCCTCTTAGATATGTTATATTTTCTGCTTTTCTCCTCTCAGCATGCAAAGACAGAAATGAGATCAAAGGAGGCCTCTACTCTGCTGCCAGAGGTCCATTCTGCATTTGCTTGATAAATCATGGAAGCAGAAGCCATTTGTCAAAAGTACATTTATTGGAATCAGAATTACTTTATGTGCAGGGGTTGCAGGGATTGGTTTGCCAACTTTTACTAAATTATTCATCAAATCCTGATTTGCTAGAAATATGATACAAAAGAAACACATAATAAAATTAAATGAAGTTCTATCTTGCAATGGTACTGTGAAGGAAATGTAATTACACATCATTGTCACATCGCAAATACCATTATACTAAATTCAGTAGTCAAATATATGCTTGCGTATTTCAAAATAAACAAAATGTAAAAATGCCTACATTTTGATATAACCTTTAATTTCAAAATAGTGAATATTTTCCAAACATAGCAATTCTCCACTTTCTAGGTCTTATTATGGCTGCTGATCAAAAAAAGTTAAAATATTTGTTTAATAAAGAAAGAACTTTTAGTTGTCTCCTGAGTTTCTAACTAAACTCCAGGTACCAAGGAATAACCTTTCACTAACATCTGAAGTACTTCTTTAATAATATTTTGCCATGTATTTCTGTAAAAATAACTAGCATCGTTTTATTACCAATCTTTGAAATTAAAATTCTTCAGTCTACCTGAAAATTAAATAGAAAAACATAAAATGCTTTCACTGAGGAACATGATAACAACCTCCCTGTTAATAAATTTGTACCATTAATTGAAGGAATAATGATGACCCTATCTTATTTATAAAAGCTTATTAGGAAATATTCTCTCAGCTTCCACTGTGAGAATTATTTCTGTGTATCTTCAGTTCTGTGCAGTTTCTATCTTGTGACTATAGTCTATAACTCATGGAAGTAATCATATTGTCTTATTATTTTGGCTGTTAGCCAACTGATCAGCCTATCCTAATACCTGAACAGGGTTTCTCACATGTGACTTGAATATCTACCACTATTACATTAGTATTGAATTTGTTTTCTTATTGGGGTGTGTGTGTGCGCACGTGTGCACACACATGTGTTTGATGTCCATGTGTATCATTTATGACAATAAGGAAGGCAAATTCTAAGGCATCTTGTTTTATCATATACAATCATTGTCTTCCAATTTCTTGTGATAGTCTTACATTTTTATTTTCTACTTTGTGTTGATTTATTTTATCAAGTCTATTTCTTTAATAATTTATTTTTCTATTTATTGCATTTGGCACTTCTGTTTCCGAATCCTATGTTCCTCATTGCTTGGTAACTTCCTGTGTTTTTTTTTTTTTGTTGTTGTTGTTGTTGTTGTTTGCTTATTTGTTTTGGTTTTTAATCATATTCTGAATAGTCTTCTGAATATTATCTCCAATTATTGTTTTGTAGATCTGATATTTTCTGCTGCTGATCTTTCAGAATTGCCTCAATATTTTCCCCAGCATTATTACATTATTGTTGGCAAATAAAAATTGCATAAACTCAGGGTGTACGTGATGTTTTGATATATTTGCAATTATTACAAAAAGTATACCTTATTAAAAAATGAATTGTCTTAAGATCTTTTGTGCTGATGGCAGTTATTGTTTTTTGTTGTTTTTCCCCATTTTTTTATGACTTTTTTAGTTTCTGTACTGTTATGCATGAGAGAAACACATAAGATGAGTTTGTCAACTTGACTTACTCTCCCTCAATCATCATTTTTTATCTGCTAGAAGAGGTAGTCTGATACACAGAGGGGTGTGTAGATCTAAGTCTAGGCCTTCATTTCTGTTACATTCATGCAAATGTCTGTTCTTTCACTAATACCACACTGTTTTGATTACTTTGGGTTTATATAATTGGGTAGTATCTATCCTTTAACTTTGTTCTTCTTTTCTAGTATTTTTTGCCTCTCTTGGGTATATTTTGTTTTTCTTTTTGTTTTTATTTATATTTTTCCTTTCCATTTAAATTTTAGTTTGGTAAAGATGGAGCAATATTTAACAAAAGATATTTATATAATATCTACAAAATAATTCATTACAACTTGTGCTAAATTCATAGATTGAGGTGGGAGTAACTAGCATTTTAACAATATTGAGTCTTGCAATCAAGGAACGGGGAGTATTTCTGCATTCAGTTATATCTGCTTTGGTTTCTTTCATCAGATTCTGTGACTTTCTTCATATTGATCCTATAAATACTTTGTTAGATTTATACATAAGTATTCATTTTGATCCTAATGTAAATGGTATTGTGTTTTTTATTTCAATTATCAGTTGTTTATTGCTGGTATAAAAAATTCACTTTTTATGTTAATCTTTTATCGTGTGGCCTTGCTAGAATTTTTTATTAATTATGAATTATTTTTCCTTCATACTTTGAGATTTTCTAAATAAAAACAAATTATCATATACATACAAAAATTGTTTCCTTCCCTTTTTTGCTACCTATCTGTTCATATATGTAAGGCAATATCTATATATGTATTTGCATATATATATACACACACACATATGGGGTGTGTGTGTGTGTATATATATGTGTGTGTGTGGGTGTCATATTTATGATTTCCTTACCATGTATATAACCTTGGAAGCATCCTACACAACATTTGGCAAGGTTTCATTATAACCTTGGAATATCAGTGTCTCACCATTGTGTCTTACTGAGACTTGCTTGGGCAGTGTTTTGCTGAATGGTGTTCATTATTGATGTTGCATAGTTTTTGTTTGCTGTCATGAGAATGTCAGAGCTTGAATTAGAACAATGAACCAATATTAAATTTCTTGTTAAACTCAGCAAGAATGGAAGAAATCAGGGACACATTAGTCAAGTTTATAAGGATAATGCCATGAAGAAAATACCATTGTACTAATGAATTAAACTTTTTTTTTTTTGAGGTGAGAGAAAGCATCATTGAAGAATAGAAGATGAGGGGCTAGCAACAAGCACATTGATAAAAATCATTGCAAATATTCATCAAACTGTGCATCAAAATTGTCACCTGACTGTGATAAGCATAGTAAACCAAGTAAACAGGAAAATCTTTTTTAATTAACTCATAAATGCATAGATCATGTAGACATTAATGCATTTGGCATTTATGGGATACAATGTGATGATTTCATATAGAATTAGGAGTGTTTCATCACACTGGTTAAATTTCACTCGATCATGGTGTGTATCTGTTTAATATGTCATTGAACTTGCTTTGCTAGTATTTTACAAAGGGCATTTGCTTTAATGTTCATAAAAGATAGTGGTCTATAGTTTTATTTTCTTGTAGTGTCTTTATCTGGTGTTGGTATGAAAGTAAAGCTAGCCTCATAGAACAAGTCAAGAAGTGGTCATTTTGTGTCTAGATTTTAAGAAAAATTTCAGAACAACTGGAGTTACTTCTATAATTGTTTTATAGAATTCATCAGTGAAGCCATCGTGCTTTTAGTTGTCAGACAGTTTTGATTATTGACTTTATCTCTTTATTATGAATTTATAGGACTAAGAAGATTTTCTGTTTCTTCATAAGTCATTTCTGGTATATTTTGTGTTTTTAGTAATTTGTCCTTTTTATCTAGTTATCAATCTCGTTGGTGTATAATTATTTGTAATTCTCTCTTATAATCCTTTATTTCTGTAAAATAAGTAGGAATGTTCCCATCATTTTTTGTTGGTTTTGGTAACTTGAAACTTCTTTCCTTTTACCATGGTAAATCTAACCAAAGATGTCAGTTTTATTGATTTTTTTAAAAAACACACTTTCAATTTAGTTAATTTTCTCTATTTTTAAAAGTATTTTTAATCTTGGGTCTATAAGCTATAGTATTTCTTTCCTTATGGGGATTTCCAGTTTAGTTTTTAATTCTTTTCCCAATAGTAATAAAGCTAGGTTACTGATTTGATTTTCTCAAGCATTTACAGCTATAAATTTTCTCCTTAGCACTGCTTTTACTGCATCTCAAAATGTTTTTGTTAGTTTGTGTTTTGTCTCTATGTATTTCTTAATATTTTTTATCTTTGTGATCCATAATTTCCACATTTTTTAATTTCCCATTTTTCCTTCTTCCATGTATAAATTTTTTATACTTTGTATTTGAAGAAGGTACTTTTCAATTTGACAATTAAGTTCACGAACTCATCCTACATATCACTTTGCTGACTATCACTATCATCACCTTTGAAATTCTCCCCTGGGAAATCTATGCCCTGATGCCAGCACCTACTCAAGCTGTTAAAGCAATTTTGGAATGGCCAGAAATGGTTTCTGGAATGCCCGTCAGAGCTTTCATCATATTACTCTAGCTATTCTAAATATCATCAAAATGTCTTACTTTAATATTTCCTTTATCTACAGGTAAAGAAAAAAGTTATTGGAGCCACCTCAGGTGAATAGGAGAGTGCTATAATACAGTTTTATGTTTACTGGCTAAAAACTCCCTCATAGATAATACTGTTTGAGCTAATACATTTCCATTATTCAAAAGGCATACCTTTCTAATGCCAAGATTTTTAGTTAATATATACCTCATCTCATTTATTTAATTATTGTGTTAAGACATTTACCCTCTATACTTAATATATCTGACATGTACCCTTGCATTATGCACCATAGGTGTGATCCCACCATTCATCCTCCCTCCTTTTGACCTCCCCCACCCCTCCTGTCCTTCTCCTCCCTCCTTCATTCTGGGCCATAGTTGTGATCTATTCTTCATTTGAAAGTATGAATGATTGTAAATTAGTTTTATAATAGTACTGAGTACATTGGAATGAAAGAATTGTCCAACATTTGAAAATTAATCAGTGTTAATATATAACATTAACAATTAATATTAACAATAAAGAGAATAATAAACAATCATAACAATTAATGGTAATAAAGCATCTGACAAAATCCAATATTTTCTTCATTAAAAAACAGCATACTCAATTAATTAGAAATATAAGAAAAGTTCTTCAACAAAATAAAATATATATATGAAAAACTCACAGCAAATATTATAGTCCATAGAAAAACACTGAAAGTATTTTTGCTAAAATAAGGAAAAAGTCAAAGATGTCTTCTTTTGCCACTTCTATTCAAGATAGTATAAGAAATTCTATGAGAGTAATTAAGCAAGGAAAAGAGGAAAAAACATCACGTTTAAAGATGAGGCAATGTAATATGTGGAAAACCTATTTTACCACTAACAGAGAAGAAAAAAATACAGTAATAAATAAACTTGGCAGTGTACTAAGATAAAAAATGAACATGCAATAATCTGTTGCTTTTAGGCTTTAATAATTGACAGAAAGAAAATAAAGAAATTAACTCCATTTAAAATAGCATTAAAAAATAATAAAATACTTAGGAATTAACCAAGGTTAAATTTTATACCTATAGAACATTGCTGAGGGAAATCAAAGGAGATACAAATAAGTGGGAAACCATACCATGTTCATAGACAGGAAAAATTAATGTTGTTAAGATGTGGGAACTATGTGATATGAGGTATAGATTCAGTACAATTTCTCTCATTACTCAATGACTGTTTTATAGAAACAGAATATGTATTATATATATAATATTTAAAATACATAATATATAAAATGTATAGACATCTTAATAAAGGAAAAAGTATTAAAATTGTATTACTCAAGT
The DNA here is from genome assembly GCA_963575145.1 of Galago senegalensis. Classification (NCBI taxonomy): domain Eukaryota; kingdom Metazoa; phylum Chordata; class Mammalia; order Primates; family Galagidae; genus Galago; species Galago senegalensis. The sequence goes on from CAUYTI010054197.1 coordinate 20,676, forward strand.
CATATTTGACTTTGGCAATTACAAGACGTGCTCAATATGGCTTATAGTCATCTTTTGTTATCAGTATATATTGAATATTACAATTTTAATTAGTATATTTTTCTTTCTTAAAATGTGTATACATTTTTGTCACGTTCTGTGTGTGTATTATTTGTATATATTGAGTCATAGCTGTGTACATTAATACTATCATGGGGCACAGTGGGTTGTTTCTATGTACAATTTGGAATACTTTCTTCCAACTGGTTAACATAGCCTTCATGTCATTTTCTTAGTTGTTGTGTTAAGACATTTATATTCTACATTTAGTAAGATTTACATGTACCCTTAAAGGATAAATCATAGGCGTGATCCCACTAATCACCCTCCCTCTATCCATCCTCCCACCTCCCCTCCACTCCCTTTCCCCTTTCCCCATATTCTTGGGCTAAAATTGGGTTATAGTTTTCCTATGATAGTTATAAATTAGTTTCATAATAGAGTTGAATACATTGGATACCTTTTCTTCCATTCTTGAGATACTTTGCTAAGAAGAATATTTTCCAGCTCCATACAATTGATTATTATTCAGCCTTACAATGAGTGGCAATTCTAACTTATGCTAAACTTGAGAGAGTCTTGTGGACATTAATCTAAGTGAAATAAGATAACCACAAAAAGACAAACACCTTATGATTCCACTTATACACATACGAAATATGAAGTACCTGGATAATTCAAAGTCAGAACGTAGAATGGTCATTTAGTTTCCAGGGGATAGAGAAAGGAAGGACAGGGATTTATTTTTTAATAGGTATACAGTTTCTGTTTTTCAACACAAAAATCAATCTGGTGCTGGATGGTAGTGATGGCTGCCCATCTTCATGTGTGTGTTTAATATCACTGAACTCCATGTTTAAAAATATTTAAGACCATAAAGTTTATTTTATATGTTTCTCACTACAATAAAAATAATTTTAAAAAGAAAGTAATGTAACAATGGAACATGTACATCCTGGCATGCAAAAGAGTGTAAATTTTAGTGTGGAATGGTGATGTCTGTAATGATAAATTAATAGGGAATTAGGGTCAGAATCAAGTCACAGAAGCAGATAAATTATTTATTGTTGAACCTGGTGATGTAGGTACTTAATGTCCACAGTAAACTCTCTTTTGGACAGCTTTACAGTGCTTATAATTGCCTACCCTATGCCCCAGAGGTATATTCCTAAGGAAGGTTATTATTGAACTGGTTTTGGAACTATTACAAATAAAGAGAGGGAGCATTATGAGCTGACCCCTCAGTGCTACCACTCAGGCTTCTAACCATTCTTCTACTTGTGATCTTGGATTGCTGAGGATGATAATGAATGGTGTTCCTGGAAAAATATCTTGGGACAAAGAGTATGGTGTTTATATTAATTAGGTGACAGATTAATGTTTCTAATTTTTCAATGCTAATAAGTTATTTGTATTAGGCAGTGTTTAATCATCTATAAGGTTAGATTTTTCATTCTATTGGCAGCAACTGTGGGAAATATATAAAGTTGCTGATCAGAGGTTGTTTTTAATGAACCACAAGATTGGAAGAACGAGAAGAAGGCCCACCCCTGACTAATAGATAGGGAAGAAGGGATATTAGAAAGCAAATGCAGGGCCATGCCTGTGGCTCAAAAGGGTAGAGTGCCAGCCCCATATGCCAGAGATGGTGGGTTCAAACCCAGCCCTGGACAAAAAAATAAAAAGAAAGAAAGAAAGCAAATGCAGGACTCTCCTGGCTAGAGTTATGAAAAGAGATACCAGTAACATGGGAAGTCTGGTTTTTAGTCAATCTGACAAGGAAGAGGAAAATATAGAAGATGCTCAGCAGCAGTTACCACGTCTCAAACCATAAGGTTTCCCCTGTCCTTGGTCTAATTACTGTCCTCTGGCCAAGCAAAGACATCCCCTTGCTTACATAGAAATAAAAGGTATCTACACAACAAGAAGCCACCACACATTCACCACATTGTTTGCTAAGTATTTGGTATGTGCCAACATCTCTAAATGTCTTTACGAGCATCTTTGTTAAGTCTCACTGCAGTTCTGTGGATACTATTATCAATCACACTGAAAAGGAAGGAAACAGGCTTAAAGAAGTTTAAGTAATTTGCCTAAAATTTCACCACTAATATCTGTTAATGATGGTATTTGAATCCTGATGTATGTTAACAGAAATGTTTCAATTCCTCAGCTACATAACTAAGATGTTTTTACCTGGTTATTTTTTAGACAATTAGAACTGAAGAAGTACTTTCTTACATTTAGGGTGGTTTTTTGTTTGTTTGTTCGTTTTTTGTTTTTGCTGTGGGGAGAGAGCGTAGGCATTCCAGGTCTCTATTTTATCCTGTGAAGGACAGCCTTCACCTTCCCACCAAGCAGTGAGTGCCCATACAATTAACCAAGCACTATTGAAGTGAACTCTGTTTTCAAAATTATGCTTTTGAAAGTAATCATAGGAAGAGCAGGTCTCTAAAAAAAAGTCAGCATTTATGAATCAGAAATAAAAAAGGTTTATAAAGAAAACTCTATTAGGTCATCAACTTTCTCTTGCTTAAGGTCAAAACCTACAGCATGCTGTAATACTATTATAAATGAGATCCAGTGGTCGTCTGTTTCCTTGCTCTTGCCAGGTTTATGCCTGGGGTCTTTCTATTTGATCATTGTGTGTTAATGACTGTGAACCAATGTACAAGTTATAATACCTATGGATCTAAAATAATAAGGGAGAGAAGGAAGGGTGGTGCATGTGTGTTCAGAGAACAATTTTTTTAATCTTTTATGTCATGGAAGTCAACCTGATATATACACTATTGATTTATAGTTGATAGCAAGGAACTCTGCTGGGATAGTAAACACAAGCACATTAACCCTCCATTGATTAATTGGTTGATTGATTGCTTTTTAAGGCAAAGTCTCTGTTGCCCCAGGATAGAGTGTCAGGGCATCCTAGCTCATAGCAATCTCAAACTCCTGGGCTCAAGGAATCCTCCTGCCTCAGCCTCCCAAGCAGCTAGGAGTTATAAGTGCCTGTCACAAGCCTGGCTAATTTTCTATTTTTCAGCAGAGATAGGATCTTGCTCTTGCTTTGGCTGGTCTGGAAATCCTGACTGTAAGCATTCCTCCCACTGCAGCCACCCAGAGTGCTACCATCCCCTGTGTAATGCTTCCTGAAAGTCAAAACATTCAGAAAGAGCAAGGTCCCCTCCAATGTGTGTTTGGCTACCTTACTCAGATCAAAGTTCTATTCCTAGAAGATTAGGCTTCAAGATGAATTAGCCATTTACATAATGCATCAAGGTCATTGAAGAACTTTTTTAAACCACTTAATGAAATAAGCACATGGCTAAAATGTTAATCTCATCAAAGGCAGAGAATTCAGTTAAGATGTGGTGCCTAATTCAGTGTAGGTCTATAAAATATTCCTGGCCTTACTTAGAGCAAGCATACAGAATAAGCACTTATTAACTATGGGGACACATGAAAGAGTAAAAGGAAAAATGGGGAAAGAGAGAGTGGAATTAATAGATTTATAAACACATTCTGCAACTCTAGAGAAATCATAGTATATATCAGGATGGATTTTGATCTGTGTAAAGGTTATAACTTGGGGAGCAGGTGATCATCCTCAGATCTATGAGGTTAATTTTATACAGGATTTCTAGAATTATTTACCCTCCTTTTGATATATATCATAAGAAACTTGAGGATAAAAAAATTAATACTCAAATGATAAATTTACTCATTGCCAAAGGTAGGATTAATATCCAGATTTTCTGACATTCTCTTAAGTAAATATTTGGACTTTTCATTAACTTGAGCCCAGGGTCAAAATCAATATAATTTTAGATTTTTTACACACAAAAATGTCCTCTTATTTTATTTATATTATGTATTACTTAACTTCATTCACCTCTTTCTAATATTTGTTGAACACCTTTTGAATTCCAAGGGCTATGATGGACTCTGAAGATTCAGGAATTCATATGGCAGACACTGTTTTTCTGCCTTTATCCAGAATGAGGTGGTACACTGAGAAAGGGGCATCAAGGGGAATGCCAGGAAAACCTGGCTTACTGAACCAGGAAATCTGGAGGGTCCACAGGGTGGGTATGAAGTAACATAAAGTAGGTAACCAATGACCAAGAGAAAAAGGTAATACTGCCTAGGAGCACAGAGAGGCCAGTGAAAGACATGCAGCCAATTTCAAATGGAGTATGTAATACCTCTGCAGGACCTGGACTCTGTCACCTCTGTCCTTCACAGGATAGGGTGACCAGATTCTAACATCTGTAAGGCGGGACAACATGGGGGGTGAGGGTGGGGTGGGGCGGGCCGGGGCAGAGCAGGGCCTGACAACAAGGCAAACTTTGATAAGCAGTCTCGATAATCACTTCTCAGCAATTATTTATTACAGTTTAACATTATAAAATTAACAAAAATAATATAAAACTCATATTCTGGCAAAATAGCCATATGGCG